>APFE031165886.1:15258-71801 GCA_000404065.3 Pinus taeda | reverse complement strand
TGAGCAAGCCATGCAAGCTATAACTAAGACTCATACAGTTGTGGGAAGACCAACTTTTTGACATCCTTATCATGACCAACAGTGGAAAAATGATGTGAAGCTTGGCTTGGTTGTGCGTGATCATGTCCGTGTGCTCAATGGTGACATCCTACTGAAAACAAACTCTTCCCTCATTGCATCCAGGTATACTGATATGGCTCCTCTTTCCAACTCATCTGATAACATGTGCATCATCATCTTGAGTGCATCTGGACTAGCAAAATACTGATGCATAGTGTCTGTGCTAATCTCTAGGTGTGTGTTAGTGACCATGTGCATCAACTTGTTGAATACATGTTCATCTCCAGTCAGATTTTCTTCTTGTCTTCTCCTTGGTGAGTGTTCCAATGGGTGATATTGCATGCAATCACAGAATGACATCTATGCTCCTGAATACCCTTGCATGTGATCGACATCCCTGCTCACCCTGTCTATTCCATGCCAGTTGTTCGATGTGTCCACAACTTGTATGGGCACAGTTTCATCAATTTGTGCATGTTGCACCTCCTGTTGTGCCTGTTCCCACTACAAAAACTTGTAGCTCCTGTTCTTCCTTGAGTTTCCACTTCAGCACCTGTAACTCCTTCTCTCTTTTTCTCTCTACCTTCACGCGATCCTCTTCTCACGTAGTCACCTCATAGGCTCAATATCCAAATCTCCTTTCATCACAAGTGGATCTGCTTGAGCTTGCAACTTTACTCCGCCTCTACACTGTCAACAACCTTCCTCTTGCATTTTTCACATGTAGGTGTGCTAACTTTTGCTGCTGCTAATGGTGCTTCTCGCTGTGACGTTGCTGCCATTTCATCTTGATATCATTTTCCATCAACAACTTGATGTCTTCATAGATAAGAAAGTTCATAGAAATTTGATCGACTACATCCCTAATTGTGCTCTGAATGGTCTCTTCGAATCTGCTCTCCTGGAAGTCATTGTACTTGTGCTACTGAGAAAGACAAACAAATGTGATACCTAGAGATATAGAAACACTCATGACAAGAAATTTGTCATGAAAAAAAAACAACTGAAGGACTGACATGTAATATACTTGTGTGACTGTCTATGAAGATTGCACAATTTTCACTAGGGGGCTGGGAGGCTAGCTGCCAAAACTATGCAAGGAACAATTTGGGCTATCACAAGGCTAACTGATTCCTAGAACTACAGAATGCATAGTCCATCTTGGCTTGCTGAGTACTGAAACTACGTAATGCACAATTTTAGTTAGTAGTGACATGCAAACCAGCAAATTACATTACGTAGTTTCTGGGGCCAACAAGGCACTACCTCCTAGAATTGTGCCATGCAAGCCTGGAGGTCATTGTTGGGTCAGGCTTGCACAATTTCTAGAGGAAAGGTAGAGCCTTCACTTCCAGAAATGTGTAATGCTAGTCAGACAATGCAAGGTCCGGGCTAAAGTAGCCGAGACCCGCCGACAGATGACTAAAAACATGAGAAGTATGAATGCATGGTGAAATTGAGTGTAAACAAGAGTGAATGATCATACATGTAAACAACAAGTGTAGGATTCAGAAAATGGGAAAACATGCACGTGTGTGAAATGGGTCGCTGTATTGGTGATTATCGGTGCAAAAACAATGTGATGCATGTGACAACACTGAGATGCGAATGAAAAATGAAATGGTGCTTCTACAAGCTAACATACATTAAAAAAACAACAATAATTCATTTAAATCAAGCATACAACACTTACACGAAGCAAAACACAAAAAGAAACATAAATTCAGTGCAAGACATGACAAGTAGACTTACCCTGAAACAACTAAACTGAAAATGCGGAAGACTCAAGGATGTGATGTGGTATTTCAGAGCTGCAAGATTGATGTGAGGAATGATCTCTCCAACATCTGGTTCATGACTTTATATAAGATCAAGGTTATGACACGGATGTCACAAATATAGGAAAAAGTGACACTTGGCAGGAGGTTTCTAAAATGAATTTTTCAAGTAACCTCCAACTACAAAAAATAGATCCCTAGATCTAGGGATGTGTTTTGTGTGCTTCCTTTTTCTATTTTAGGAAGAGTAGCCCATGCATGCAAAGTTCGTTTGCTCAGTCTTAGAGTGAACCGGTCCACCTAAAGGCACATGTAACAACCTATAAGACTAGGAGAGAGATTTGCACAGATTTTAGGTTGAGATGGGTTAGCTATCCCAGAGTGATTGTGCAATCTATGGGGTTAGTAGGTGACTAGTTCCTAGAAGTGCACAATTTCTTGGCTGAGTTGAGTGTTGGGCCAGATTTTGAAGTTTTCTCAGGGATGCATGTTTGATTATTCTACGCAATTTTGGAGCTTAGCAAGTTGCCGAATAGATTTGTGCAATTTCTAGGCTAAGCAGAGCTAGCTGTTTTTCAAGTATTGTGTAATTTCTAGGCTGATCAGGTCACTGCCTCCCAGAATTTCATAATTTCTAGGTTGAGGCCTAGTGTCGGGCAAGATTTCATAGTTTTCTAAAAGAAGATTGCTTGACTGTTCTGCACAATTCTGGAGTCCAATAGGCTACCTAGCTGATTTGCACAATTTCTAGAGGGAAGGTTTGTTCCCCTCCATGATTATGCAATTTTGTGGAGGACTGTCTCAGCCAATAAATAGTCTAAGTGTAGAATGTCAGCTCGTGGGAGGGAGACAAACAAGCTGACATGCACAGGATGGCAGGCCACTAAAACTCAACTGAAGCCTCTATACCTAACATTGAAAGACATGTTCCCAGGGATTGTTGGTAGGAAGGCTCTGAAATGAAGCTAAGGCAAAATTTTGGAGGGTGGTTGTAGCCGGTACAACACTTGGCAACACATTGGTAGAACTCGAGCTCTCTGAATGGACCTTGTTCGTGAAAAGAGGGTCTAACACCTCTGAAAGTATTGTTAATTTCTCTCATCATCTCAGTTTCCACACTTTCTTGATTATAATATGTAGAATCTGCCATGCTCTTGATCGTTTGACACACATTCCAAACCAAGGCAACAAAATTGCTTCAATTAGTGATGAGGGGTATATTTATGTACAAGCCATATGATCTTCAGAGTTTTAGTTTCATCTCTGGTGTTTCTCTGTTGCTAGCAGACCTAGACAGTATTCAAACGGAGTCACGCATGAACACAAGCATCGTTCTGCTACTAGCGAGCCTAGTCAGTACCCTAGCGGAGTTACTTGCATCAAATCTCTATGTAGGAAGCCTTTCTCTTTTTTCGCCTTATTCATTTTTTCATTTTTCAAAAATTTTCACATTTTCATAACTATGCATAACACTTATTTATTTCAGATGTAGAAGAGGGATCCCGACTTATTGAGAGTAAAATATGTTATTCCTTCAGAGAATTAGTTTGTATATGCCTTTGACATTCTTGTTAATGTTTTCCCCCTCACTTTACTCTACTTGACTAAGTTGACAAGTATTAACCCAAAACAACGAACTAGAGTAGGTGACACTAGTTAGCGCAAAACCGTTGTGTTTTCCCCAAGGCTCACTCTGATTAGAACATATTTTCCATTGATTTATCATGGACTTAAGACAAGAATTTCTTCATACATAGGAAGGACGACAGATAACCAAGTATTGATAACTGCACAATTCCTCTTGTAGTTTACCCAACTTGTTTCAAGAGTCGAACATGGTTTCATGTGAAACTAACCTATGAACACAAACAATAAAACAATCAACAAAACAAAGAAAAAGCATAAGTAAATGCATAAGAATAGTGAGTAAGAAAACAAGCAGGAAAGCAAGTGAATGAACAAAGTAAGAAGCAAACATGCGTGCAAGAAAACAAACCAAAAGCAAACACTACTCCTACTCCTAAGCTAACAGTGCATGGGTTTGCTCACATGAAGTGATACTTCCAATGCAGCCACCGGCACATAGGTCGACCCATGTTGGTGAAGGCATGGTTCGCGAACAACACAGTTGTGTGAACCAGCAAACATGAAAGATATAACAATGAAGACAAACACACTCTAAGTTTAAATATGTCCACAGAACATAATTGAATGTAAGTACATGACATGCAATCCATGGACTTATCATGATGTTGTCATGCATTTGTTAAGCGTACACATTCTCTTGACTATGACATGCATGCAAATGTGAGAAAGGTAGACCACTTATGTTGCGCAAGTGTGCTTGCTGTGTAAGATTCCTCCAATGCATGATCGATTGGATCATGCAGTTCGAGTGGAGGAAGAGAGATCTAGGTGGGAGATTGGTTTTCCATGCATACATATGAGTGATGAGGAGCCTCAGTTGTTTTTACAATTTCCTGATCATAAGTGAAACCAACCTCAGGACAACAAGGACCTGACATAACCATCAACTCATGCTGAAGTGCCTTGACAGTCTGCGGGATTTCGACTTCATTAATAGATAGATCATTGTGTACCAGTTTCTTATATAGATTAACAACGATTGAATCAAATATCGTGATCAGATGAAGAAGTAGAAAGATCATGACAACCAATATTAGAAAATTGAAGATGTTTGTCAGCATCCTCATGATTTGATGAATCACACAGAGGGGTAGATGTGAAGCAAGAAAGTTCACCCTTTGCATTTCTGGAAAAAGAAGATGAAAAATCAAATGGATTTAGTGAATGATTTGTCCTCTCTGTTGTCGGATGATGGACTGACATTTAATGTGTTCTGTGAATTATCAACAATGGGTGCATTCGTAGATGAAGATACACATATGAAATCAGGGATGGCAGAATCACCAAGGAAGTTAGGGAAGAACGGAAGAGGCTCAGACGAAAGGGAGTCATCCTTTGCCGAGGTTTGATGCTTAAGCTCCCAATCACACTCTTCATGAATGAAAACGTAGGTTGGTTGTACAACACCAAATCCGTCGACAACCCGATCCTCATTCACAACAAGTGTCAAGTTCAGAATGGAAGAACACAAGGTAGTGTCATCCAGAGGATCATCAGAATAAGAAGATGGAAGTTGAGGTATGAAATACATGTGAAAACCCATGGGATTCTCAATGAAGTCTGTGTGAGAATTGAGAGAAGTGATGTTGGGAGGATGTGATAGTTGAATGGATGTGTGTGCCTATTCTCCCATATCCCTTTGTAGTGTTGGAGCTATTTGATGAGGGGACGGTGGACAATCACTTGTGACAGCGACCATTTTTGTTTATGATTGCGCAACTCCATCACTGAATAATGTTGAGTGGGGCTTGGCCTTGAAATTCATCTTCGGATGGATTGACTTGTTAAGGCAATATTCAAATCTATCCATGACATACTAGAATTTCATCTGACTTTTCAGAGCTTCAAACATGAATAGACGGAAGTGCTCTGAAAAATCCATAAGTGATTCATGCAGGATCTTCAATTGTTTTAACAATTTTATATCAAGTGCTTTAGGATCAAAATGGTGAAAAAATGATTCAATGAGCGCACAAAATTATGAGGTAGCGTGCCACACCATCAAAATGGGTCGTCATGAAGTGTGTGCACGAGCAACGAACAGACCTCTGTTTCATTAAAATCTTGCACATTATCCATGAGTGCATGGAAGTGATCTAAGTGCTAAGGCTAGGCCACTTCTCCTTCACCATCATATGTCATTCGTGAAAAGTGATCCCATAACTCCCTCTTGACATGGAAGATATGTCCATTAGACAGACATTTCGGAGGGTGAACTATAACAAACTCCATGATAGATGTACAAACATTCAAAATAGATTGTGAGGACTCATCTTGTCATGTGGACCTCCTTCTAGCACCAAAAATGTTGATAGTACTAGACCCACCAAAATGTCAGTAATATCCTCGATAAGAAGTCCCAACTAGACCTCAAACCATTTGGTGTACGAGTCCCAGCAATGGGTCATACTGTATCACCTTGACTACAGTTGCGTGCAGAGGCAAGTGAGATGTCCTTGTTGGTAGAAAGGGTGTGACATGTGCAACAACAAGGAAGGTCCATGAATGGTTCTAACACATGAAAAGTGGGGTGAGTGTGCCCTTTAGAAACCTGTGAAAGCACACGGCTTGGAAGGGAACACAGGAGTGAAGATGCATCACAAACTGGAAAGAAAGTAAGCTAACAATCCAAAGTGATGGTTAAACCAACAACACATTTCAGTAATATTCCTACATACATATACAAAAAGAGTCTATACACACATGCGTATGTAAATAGATACATATATCATTAGAGTAAACAAGTTAGCTGAAGTACAATGACAACATATGCATGAAACATGTTGGCTCTATTATATTAAGAAGTGAAAGTTCCAATCATATAGTACAACCATGACTAACCACTAGTCTCGAGAGTGGAACATCACAGTCACTCCCTCTTGCTCCTCCAAAGGGATGTACTAGCGTTGCGCTGTGGAGAAGCCAAGGCTCATTACAATACTCTCCAAGCTTTCTCTAAGATACTCTTATCATAAGCTTGGCTGACCAAAATCCTCTACAATTAGTTATGAGGTTTTATAAATAGCAAAGGATGGGGTGACCCTTGACATTCCCCTTTGCGACTCTTCACTTACCCTCATGACTCTTCACCTACTAAAGGACTGTTACATCCAACTATCAACACTTGGACTTCCACTTTACAATATGTTGCACATAATATGCACATGTACCCATGTGAGACAAAATAGGCTTGAGCAAGCCATGCAAGCTATCACTAAGACATAGATAGTTGTGGAAAGACCAACTCTTCAACATCCTTTCAATGATCAACGGTGGTGAAATGATGCCAAGCTTGGTTTTCCATGATGGTGTCCGTGGGATCAATGGTGACATCTTGCTAAAAACGAACTCTTGCCTCTGTTACATCTAAGTGCACTAATATGGCTCCTCTGTCCAACTCGTCTGATAACATGCACATCATCATCTTGAGTGCAGCTGGACCAACAACATACTGATGCATAGTGTCTGTGTCGATCTCCAAGTGTGTGCTAGTGACCATGTGCATCAACTTGTCAAAATACATGTTCAACTCCAGTCAGACTTATTTCTTGTCTTCACTTCGGTTAGTGTGCCAATGGGTGATATCGCATGTGTGTGCACAATGACATCCATGCTCTTGAATATCCTTGCATGTGATCGACAACCCTTCTCACCCTATCTTCTCCATGCCAACTGTTGGATGGATCCATAACCTATATGGGCGCAGTTTCATCAGTTTATGCATGTTGCGCCTCCTACTATGCTAGTTCTTGCTGCAACTCCTTCTATTGTCTGTGTAGCTCCTATTCTTCCTTGAGTTTCCACTTCAGCACTTGTACTTCCTTCTCTATTTCACTCTCTTCCTTTGTGATCCTCTTGTCACATCATTTCCTCATAGCCTCAATCTCTAAAGCTTCTTTCATCACATGTGGATCTGCTTAATCTTGCAACTTTGTTCCTTCTCTGCGTTGCATGCAAGTGGGCTACCTTCTATTGCTGTTGATGGTTCTGAATTTTGTGATGCCACTACCATTTCATCTTGATATCCTTGTCCATCAACAACTTGATTTCTTCATAGATAAGCAAGTTCATAGACACTTGATTGACTGCATCCTCAATTGTCCTTTGAATGGTGTCTTCGACTCTACTCTTCTCGAAACCATTGTACCTATACTGCTGAGAGGAAAATGAACATCTATGATACCTGGATACATAGAAACACCCCTGAAAAGAAATATGTGAGTTGAAAACCAAAACAAACTGGAAGACTGACATGCAACATACCTGTGTGATTTTGTGTGAAGATTGCACAATTTTCACCGGGAGGTTGGTAGACTAACTGCAAAAACTGTGAAAGGCATAGTTTGGGCTGTCACAAGGTTGAATGATTGTTGGAACTATGCAATGCATAGTCGAGCCTAGCTTGTTGAGGACTGAAACCATGTAATGTGCAATTTCAGTTAGCAGTGACATGTAAACCAGGAAACTTCATTGCACAGTTTCTGGGACCGGTAAGGCACGGCCTCCAAAAATTGTGCAATGCAAGCATGGATATTAGTGTTGGGCCATACCTGCACAATTTATGGAGGGAAGGGAGAGCCTTCACTTCCATAAATGCACAATGCTAGACAGAAAAGGAAAGGTTCAGGCTAAAACAACCCAGACCTATCGACAGGCGACTAAAAACATGAGAAGTCTGAATGCATGGTGAAACTAAGTGTAAACAAGAGTGAATGATCATGCATTCAAACAACAAGTGCATGATTTAGAAAATGGGAAAACATCCATGTGTGTGATATGGGTCACCGCAATAGTGACCATTGATGCAAAAACAATGTCATGCATGTGACAACAGTGAGATGCGAATGAAAACTCAAACGTTGCTTCTACAAGATAAAATACATTAAAACCACAATAAGTGTTCATTGAAATCAAGTAGACAACACTTACATGAAGCAAAATACAAAAAGTGATAGAAGCGTAGTGCAAGACATGAGAAGTAGAATTACCCTGAAACAACTAAACAAAAAGTTTCAAAGACTCCTCGATGTGATGTAGGATGTCAGAGTTGCAAGATCGATGTGAGTAATGAGCTCTGCAATGTTTGGTTCATGAGTTTCGATAATATCAAGGTTATGACACGCATGCCACAAACATAAGAAAAGGTGACACTTGGCAGAAGGTTTCTACAATGATTTTTTCATGTAACCTCCAACTGCTAAAAATAGATCCCTAGATCTAGGGATTCCTTTTTCATGCTTCCTTTTTCTATTTCAGAAAGAGTAGCCCATGCATGCAAATCAGTTTTGCTTGGTCCTGGGAAAGGGTCCACCTGAAAGCACGTGTAATAACCTGTAATATTGGGAGAGGGATTTGCATCGTTTCTGGGCTAAGTTGGGGTGGTTGTCTCAAAGGGATTGCACAATTTCTTGGGTTAATGGGTGACTGCTTCCCAGAAGTGCACAATTTCTGTGCTGAGCTATAGTGTTGGGCCAAATTTTGCAGTTTTCTTGAAGAAGTCTGTCTGACCATTCTGCGCAATTTTGGAGCTAAGTAGGTGGCCCAATGGATTTGTGCAATTTCTGGGCTGAGCAGAGCTGGCTGTCTTTCAGGAATAGCACAATTATGGGCTGAGCAGGTCACTGCCTCCTAGAACTATGTAATTTATGGGTTGATTCCCAGTGCTGGGTCATATTTCACAATTTTCTGAAGGAGGACTACCTCACTGTTCTGTGCAATTCTGAAGTCCAACAGGTTGCTTAGCTGATTTGTGCAATTTCTAAAGGGAAGCTAGTTCCCCTCCAAAATTGGGGGAGTTTCTCAGCTAGAAAATAGTCTAAATATGGAATGCCTACCCGTAGGAGGGAGACAAACAAGCTAACATGCACAAATTGGCAGGCCACTGAAACTCAGCTAAAGGCTATGTACTTGACAGTGCAAGACATGCTGCTAAGGATGGTTGGTAGGAGGATCCAAAATTAATCTAAGGAAAAATTTTGGAGGGTGGTTTTAGCCTCTACAACACATTCTTTTGAATAGATTTAATGTATTCATCCATGGCTTACACCCAATTTTCATATCTGATTGCCTCTTCAAATGAAGAAGTTTGGAATTTAAAAAATGTAAAATTTGAACTAACATCCAAATCATTATAAATATGTTTCCGACTTCTCATTTCTCTCTTACCATTTTTTGATTCATCACCTGACTGATTCCTTGGAGAATTCTAATCTATTGATCTACTTGAATATCCATGTTGTTCAGAAAATCTTGGAGTCCTTGCTGGTGTCTTCTCTTGTGATTCTTGCTACTCCTTTTCTATTACATCATCCTCTTCCATTAGTGGCATTCTTGCATCAACTCTTCTATCTATATTCTCATTCAACGACTCTTGTTCTTTAAACACAACATCTTTGTTGATTACAGTCTTCTTGGTAACAAGATTATAGAATTTGTAAGCTTTTGATTGCACATATAACCAATAAATATGCATTTTTCACTTTTAGCATCCAACTTACCTAATATCTCCTTAGGAACATGAGCATAGGATACACATGCAAAGACTCTGAGATGAGGTAGGCCACAAGGCATACCTAACCATGCTTCTTCTTGTACTCTGTTCATCACACTCTTTGTAGGGAAATTGTTTATCACATAAACAACGCATGCAAAAGCTTTTGCCCAATACTCTCTAGACAATTTTCTTCCTTTCAACACGCTCCTTGCAATTTCATGGTTGTCTTGTTCTTACTTTCTAATACACCATTCTATTGTGGTGTCTATCTAGTTGTAAAATTTCTTCTAATTCCATGTTGTTTGTAGTAATCATGGAAGGCCTTCATGATCAAAAAATGAAATAAAGGTATTACTAAATGAATTGTAGGTTAGTTTATGTATTCTTATGCAACAGATCAAAATTGTGAAAAAACATAAACTTGATAAAAATTTGCAACAAAAGAAAAGAATGGAGACTTAAAATAGAAGTAATAAAAGAAGACAAGTTGATAATGGAGTTCACCCTTCTTGGGCTATGTCTCCAAGTATGCTTCTAGTGTGACCTCTTTATTAAGATGCTCAAATTCTCAATTACATCTATTTACAAGCTCCAATTCATTAAAACAATGCTCCTAATGCATTCAAAAGGCCCAAAAACCTATGTTGGGCTCTTGAAACACTTAATTTGGTCCCCAAATGGCCACAAGAAGCCCATAATTGTCTCTACTAGAAACTTAAAGCAAAATGGTTCTACAAAATATTCAAAAGAAAGTCCATAGGAAGGCTTGTTGAGAGAGTTGGTTAAAATGGTGGCGGTTGGATGTTTGATCCACAATAGTTGCAATATTGAAAATTACATGCAATAGATTTTGGCAGGTCATCCTGCATCGCATTTATCACATTAACTCCTGCTATCAAATATAGTGGATATGATGGAGCTGCGAGATATATCTATTTCCCGAAAGCAGCACCAAACAAACCTTAAATATAACATTTCTCCCATACTTCTTAAGCAACATCATCGACATAGTGGTAATATGCAAGATTTTTGGTCGACAAGTAGGGGGTTCAACCCTCACTGCATGCACTTTAATAATTTTTTGTGCAACCCATAGGGCCATGTGGGCTCCTTTGATTGGGCCACGTATCGCCCTCTGATTACGTCGTGTCATAGAAGCCCATTGGTCCACATTCCAGCAATCACAAACTACCATTTGTTGAGCTCTAGAGGTGCCACATGTTAGCCAGAAATGTGAGCCTGGAACCCTGATCTGGAACCATGATTTAACCGTTGACATGTGGAACCTTGAGCACTGAGCGTTGAATTTTAGTTGTTGAGTTTTGACATTTTCTTCCTTGTTTAGACATGAACTTTGACCTTGCATAACTTTTGCATACGATGTATTTTTTTTCCCATTCAAGTTGCGTTTGAATCAATGGGGCGAGAGCTACACATTGAGACTAGTTTTAATTGCATATGAAAGATTTTACTTTTGAGTATTTTCTAGAAATTTGAGCATCTTTTGGATCCTCCAGATCGCTCCTCCCCACAGGAATATTTTGGACCACCAAAATTCTAGTACTACTCAAAAAATAGGTGAAATTAAATCTCGCTCACCTTCCCGATATTGAATCATCATGCTTTTCTTGGATTGGTACCATTGAGCCCTACATGAAGGTACTCCACATCACCCCTGCACAAAGTCCTTGTCTTCTTGTCAAGAATGGTGTCTTCCAACAATTGATACATTTATTCAGGAGAAAACATATTCTATGGAAGGTACTTGAATAATTTCCTCTTGATCCATGATCATAAGAGGCTCATACAATATGAAGTTTTCAACATTTACAAAAGAATAGATTCTCGTACAAGGAGGCAAATCTAATTGAAAATAATTATTACCAATATTTTCTAAGATTAAGAATGGACCATATCGGATCAATTTGAGATTTTTACCTTCTCCTTGGAAGCTTTCTTTTTTGATGTATAACCAAACTTGGTCTCCCACCTAAAAATTGTGATCAACCTGATGCTTGTCATGATTGGCTTTGTATTTGGATTGGCTTTTTCCCAGCTATTCCTGCACTATTCAATGTACCAACTAGATATGTTCAATGAAATGCTTGGATTTCTCCACATCACTATGTCCATCCACTATAATATCTTTCCCAAATATGAGATCTAAAGGATATTTTTGTACATAGCCATAACATGCCTCGAATGGAGATGTTTGAGTCGATGAATGCTTGGCACAATTGTAGGCATGCTTAATGTAGTGTAAGTGCTCATCCAAAATCTTAGGATGTTTGCTACAATATCCTCAGAGTAGATGTACTATTTTACTGTTCACCACCTATGTATGGCCTTCGCCTTGTGAATGGAATGTTGTGCTCTTCTTCAACTTGGTGTCCGGCAATTCCCCCAGACTTGACCTAAATTTCCTGAGAAATCAAGAATCTCGATCATATAAAATATATGTGGGTAGCAAAAAATTAACCCATACATTTGAAAAGAACAATCGTGTTGGATTTTTAGCTATACATGCATTTTACAAGGCATTAACATTCACATATTACTGAACCTATCCACTACAACATACAAATAATCATGAACTTTCCTAGACATAGGTAATCCCCCCACAAAATCCATCGACACACTTTCCCAAGGATGTGAAGGAATAGGAAGTGGAGTATACAATCCCAATTTCTTGTTACTTGGCTTACTAGTGTTGAGCAATATAGGGCATCAAGGTGATGAGCCTAGGTATTGCAACAAGAATGCTACAACTCCCAAGGCCACTGCATTTAATTATCAACCCGAGGTTCGTATAAAATTAAGATGTATCAGGAATATATGTGCAACATAAAATATGTCCTTCCTTTTCTGTCATGATGTAATGGAGTGCATGAACTGAAATCAAATCCTAAGCTAATTGCAAAAAATGAACTGCTCGAAATGGAAACCCTAATCTATTGCAAGAAATAAATTACAAGGAAAGAAACATATTCTAATTGCATAAAGATCATGAACTAAATGTAAAGAAACCTAGCTCAACCCTATTTATCACATGTGATGATTTAAACTAACTGAGCATGGAATCTGATCTAGGGAGTATTAACTGCTACATGCATGTGCTAATTAAGAAATAAAAAGCACTAATTTTCTTTATCATTCCATTTTATAAATGAAAATGCTAATCTTTCCTTGTTCTTTAGCAGGGGAGACAAGTGTGGAGAAATAGGGATACAATGGTTTTGATGGCTTGGAGTTCAAGTAGAGGCCCAATCCTAGCTTAAATGATGATTTTTGTCAATTCAGGCTCAAAGTAGGCTACTACAAGATTTCCTACAGGATGTACTAGTTCCTATAGGATCCCCTCTTTTATTACAAGAACAAGCCGAAAGCTTAGGAAGTGGTATAGAAGGTGTAATGGAGCTTGGGAAAGGTGTATAATGGAAGAAGACGGCATGGAGATGGTGGAAACTTCCCAAAACTCAAGCAAGGGCTTCAAGATGGGTGGATTTGCTCAATGAAAATGGCAATTTTTTCTTATAAAACAAGAATTTGGATTGAGATTTTAGTGGAATTTGGCGACATGGGTGGATGAGGCTTGGATGAGGAAAAAAAGATGAGGTCTCCCTGCAATGTAGAAGCTCCTATAATAACACACATTATTGTCTGCAACTATCTACAAATTCATCTATACGTGGGAAAGATTTATTAAATAACGAAAAATTACTAGTCTAAAATCCAAAAATTCGAGAACTAGTGAGCTAGTAAATCTATCAAATGTCTAACCTAATCAAGTGAAAATGAAATGGGGTAAATTGTGTTATTAACTAGAAATTTTTTTGATCTAATTTAAGTGGAATCAACTTTATTGAAGCTCATTAGTATTCTCTAAAAAATAGCATAAATTTGGTGCTATTTTCCACAAAGGAGTTCCAGAAATCTAGATTTGGGAATAAACAAGCTAATCCAAGAATATCAATGATTAATATGACCTTCCCAATATTTTCAAAGGATATAATGATGCTTGCGACCCTGCAAAAGAACATACATTAACCACTTAACCCAATCGTACAACAAGAAATCATTAATACTAAATGGAGAAATAGAAAGAAACAGGAACAAGAGATGCATGTGAATAAGAAGTGAAAAGAATAAAAAAAATGATACAAAAGGGCTCTGAGGCTCCTATGCAGAAGAACAAGATTTAGAAGTTGAACATGACATCAATCTTCATTATTTTCATCAATAAAATTACATCCCTGCAAGAAATGACAATGGAGTTGAAAAAATATGAGTTCTCTCTGTAATAAGACTAATAAAAATCCACCTATAGAGTAAAATTCGACTTGGAACTTATAAAAAATGATTAGGAATCATTCCCCATGAAAGGAGGAAGCTTTCCCGAGAAAAAGCCCTTGGTTAGTGGATTTGGTTCCCAATACTAGGAATTTGCATTAAATGGCAGAGAACACATTCCTAGATTTTCTCAATCATTGAGTTCCACAATATGTGCCATACTTCCATAATATCTTGTTTATTTATTATTTAATATTGATCCTCCTATAGTAGGAAGCAAGTCCCTAAATTATCTCCTCCACCAAATCTTCATAATCTTCCCAATCTTCTCATAATATTCGACAAAAGTAAATAATATTAGGCACAAATATGAAATTATTCATAAACCTTCCTAATGAACATATTAAAGTTAAAAATACATTATCTAATGCAAAAAGAGAGGTGTAATGTACTGAATGATGGTTAGATGAGCATTAATTTATGTTTAATTTAGAGGCATGGGCCTTAATTTATGCCTAATTTAGAGGCCCATCATACCCCCTGCTGAAAATGTTGCTCATCCTCTGAGAAACTTAGTGACATCATTGTGCCTCATTCATGGCCCTGGTGGCCTCTCTCTTGTGCATTCCTTAGTCCTTTCTCTTAAGAATCTTGGTTGTAAGTTCTACAAGAACAAACCCAGAAATGTATTTGTGCATAGAAAAATCACTATTTCTTGAGACCATTAGCTTGCCTTCTTCTTTGCTTTTGTGGCCTAGATGATTGCCTAATGGCCTTGGAATTTTCTGTTTTGATTAGGTCTCTCTTAGGCATTGCCTTTTTCTTTTGTCTTAGCACCATTTGTTCCTTTCTTCCTTGTTGTAGAAACATTTTGTCTTCCTGTAGCAGCCAATCCTTATATTTCAGGGTATTTTAACTGTATGCGAGTGATGAGAAATGATGTGGAGGGTTTGGATGATGATGCTAGGGATTAGAGGGAGTAGTGTAGGTTTGTGAAAATGGAGAGGATGCTCTGTTTGATTTCTTCAAGAAATTTTTAGGGTGAGACAGATTGTAGGGTTTGTTCTTGAAATTATGAAATGGGATGGATAGTGAATATGAAGTGGATGGAGGGCTTGGAGTGTTGTGGTGGCTTGGCCTTTGCAAAAATTTCTTCTCTCAACTGTTCTCCCCATTCCTTGAAATAATCACCCTTCATAATTTGACTTTTCCACATTGCATGAGTGAATGAGTGAGCTGAAATTAACTAGTTGAAGGTCAATGAGACTGCTGACCCATCCTTAGCTTATAAAACCTCATCTCTCATGCATTGACAACAAATTTCTATCTATAATATGCTCAAGAGAAGAGGTCAAGACTATTTCATAGTTGTACCTACATGATGGTTGTTGGATAGACATGCATGCTACTGCTGAGTTGATGTTGTTGTGCTACTAATTACTCAGGTACATCTTCTTGACTACCTTTTTCTTTTTTGTTGATCTCATTTTGTTGATGGGTTATCTTCTTGTTGATGTGCAGGTGTTGGGGGACTTATATCAACCTTCCATCAAGAATACCTGAAATTTTGACTCATTTCTCCATCATATTTCCTCTTGTAGCTTCTTCTTGGCCTTCGTGTAGATATCCTATAGTAATTTGGGACAACCTCTTGTAGCAGACCTATTTTGTGCATATCTCCCAAACGGTACAATGTATTGACCTAAAATTTTTTGAGCATGTTTCATCATCATTATGCACCTCCCCATAGACAAAAGTGTCCAATGGATGCATTAATGTCAAGAAAAACTAAAAATGGCTAAAGGTGATGGAGGCCTATTTCTTGGAAAATGTGCACTAGAATTTGATGAAATTGCTTGGGAATGTTGCCATCATCCATATTCATATCCCCATGAAACAACTTTTTAAATGGATGCGCGGATATTGAGAAAAAATAAAAAATGAGTGTAGGCGATGGAGGTTGATTTCTCAAAAACTGTGCATTAGAATTTGCTAAATTGTTTGAGCATGTTACCATCATCCATATCAATCTCCCCCTAAAATAGATCGGAAAATGGATAAATGGTTTGTAAGATATGGCAAAAAAGAGTTTTTTGCTCTATGTATTTTTGTTTCCTGTAGTAAAACAAAGCATTCCTCTAGTTTTTTAGGACAACAAGGAAAATGATTAGTAGATGCTTGGAAATGATGAGTGGATTATGGAAATAGATGAGGGTGATGGATTTGCATGGCCTTGGTCATGTTGGATTATTTTAGCAAAGGAGGAGAAAGTAAAAATTTGACTTCTTTTGACTAAGTTTGACTTATTTTTTCTTTTGTTGGTGCCAACTTGTTTTTATTGCTTGTAGATGTTGGAGGGCACCTACATTCATCAAAGAGATACATGGAGGACATTTTTTTTCTCTTTTTTTCTTCTAGGCCTACTAGCTGACTTAATGAGGTTTCCAACTAGTAGGTCTGCCTAGCTACCTCAAATAAGGTTTTCACCTAGGATATTTTCATTTTCTCTCTTTTTTCCAACCCATTGGCCGCCTCATGGAGGTTTTCAATCAATGAGCCAATCTCAGGTGCCTTAAAGGAGGTTTTCACCTTAGCTTTTATTTTTTCCTCTTATTTTTCATTTCTTTTCTACCCTACCCTACTTGAAAAACAAATTCACTTTCAAGTATAAGAATACTTCCAATGGAGCCATGTGCACATCAATATGGCAGACAAACTGATGTCTGGGCTTGAAATGTATGCTTTGACATGTGCCTGAATTTGACTGATCAACTTCTTTGAATTTGATGAATCAAGCACAATTGAAGAAGAGAGTGTTGCTGCAACTTAGTGACTTATCTGGATCATTCTTCATGTCTTCTACCATGACCTTCAAATATTTCTTTTTTTGCTGACTATTCTCTTGAATACATGGAGGATTTGATGGTAACTATGAGGGAGCTTTCTCAATCTATGATTTTGATGTCCGCTCTTCATCAAGTGCAACCCATGATTTTGTGCTCTTCTCATTTGAATCTTCTTCTTCTGGATGTGGTCCTTCAATGATATCAAGATAATCTCTTTTTTGCAATACTCTTCCTGAGCTACGATGAATACCATTGATCTCAAGAGGATATGTTTGGAAGTGTTGTACCTCAGCATTGTAAGTGGGATGAGCTACTTCAATGTGTGGGTTTGGAAAATGGTGGTAAAGGTCGTGGAGTGGGAGTGGATATTTGAGATGGATGTGGGTTGGGTTGTGTTTGTGGTGGAGATGAATGGTAGGGATAACATGGAGTCGGGTATGAAGGATATTTAGGAAAATATTGAGGATATTGTGAATGGTTTCCATAAGTTCCTTGCCAACCTTGTTGCCAAGATTGGCTTTGGGGTTGAGATGGTCAATGTTTCCAAGGAAAGGGTGTGTTTCAATTACTTTTGAGATGGATGTTCATAAGCTTGAAATTGTGAATTAGGCTCTTTCATCATGTCAGGTTGAATAGGCTGCATGGTCCTCTTGGAGCTACATAACATAGTTGCATTGGCAATTGACTTGCTCCATTGTCCTCTTGGTGAACTTCCATAAACCATGGTAATGAGGAGAAACATTTAACATCATGTGATTATGCATGGACAACACGGATATCAACACATTCTTTTTTCTCATTTTGTATTTTTAACATTTCTACTTGTTCACTTGGATTGCTAAGAATTGATGTTTTAAAGTTATCAAGAAAATTTCCAAGTTTAGCTTGACTTACTAATATTGATGCTAATTGACTTAATCTTTCCCTTCCTCTTGATATGTGTTTGCATGTTTCACAAATTTATTCATATCATAGTTGATATACATCACCTCTACTCATGAGATCAAGAATATCAATCCACTCATCCCTAATTGTTCTAAGTAAGAGGGTTTTAGTGTGTCAGATCCTAAATGGTGTAGTTTTTCCCTCTTAACATTATACATGAAACTCTCTATTAGATCCTCTAGTCTCTCATATTATTTTTGATTCATTCTAAATATTTCTTCTTTAAGATCATGATCTTTATATTTTTCTAGAAATATCTTTTTCATATCATTCCTTGATCTTATTGAATTATTCCCTAAACCCATGGACCATTTAAGAGCTCTATCCTTCAATGTTGTTGGAAACAATCTCAGGTTTTGAATTTTTAACAAGTAACCATAAGATCTACAAATAATTTCAAATTCAAAGAGAAACGTTTCTGGATCCTCTGACTATAGACCATGAAATTTTGGAAGAAAAGATGGAGAGATGTTCTTCATGTGCACATTAACATCAATATCTTGAATGAGAAATATGAGAGTATATTCCTCATTGTCATCATCTCCATACATTTCATCTACATTATTTTCCATCTTCTTCTTTTACTTACAAAAGTGAATGTTGATGTGGTTCTTACTGCACCACGTGATCAAATGGGGGGGGTGGGTTGGTGTTGGAGATTTTTTTATTTTTATGATTAAATGAAAACACTAATGCAATGCACTTCTCTATTTTTTAAATGAAATATGCCTAATGCAAATATTTTTTGTTTTTGCAGAAAGTAAAAAGAAATGAATCAACTAGGGAAGAAACAATGCATAGTTTGACACCTCCCTGACAATGATGCAAAAAAATGATAAGCCTCGGTATTGAAAGAAGAATGTTGCAACTCCCAAGGCTACCAACTTTAATTATCAACCTGAGGTTTTTACAAACATAAGAGTTATAGGAACTATATGTGAAGAATACAATGTGTCCTTCCATTGCTATCATGATATAATAGAGTGCATGTACTGAAACCAAATCCTAAACTAATTGCAGAAAATGAAATGCTCGAAATGGAAACCCTAACCTATTGCAAAAAATAAATTACAAAGAAAGAAACATATTCTAATTGCATAAAGATTATGAACTAAATGTAAAAGAAACCTAAATCAACCCTATTTATCACATGTGATGATTTAAACCAACTGAGCATGGAATCTGATCTAGGGAGTAGTAACTGCTGCATGCATGTGCTAATTAAGAAATAAAAAGAACTATTTTTCTTTATCTTTTCATTTTATAAATGGAAATGCTAATCTTTCCTTGTTCTTTGGTAGGGGAGACATGTGTGGAGAAAGAGGGATACAATGGTTTTGATGGCTTGGAGTTCAAGTAGAGGCCTAATCCTAGCTTCAATGATGATTTTTCTCAATTCAGGCTCAAAATAGGCTGCTACAGGATTTCCTACAAGATGTACTAGTTCCTACAGGATCCCCTATTTTATTACAAGAACAAGATGAAAGCTTACGAAGTGGTCTAGAAGGTGGAATGGAGCTTGGGAAAGGTGGATAATGGAAGAATAAGGCATGGATATGGTGAACACTACCCAAAACTCAAGCAAGGGCTTCAAGATGGGTGGATTTGCTCAATAGAAATGGAAAATGTTGCTTATAAAATAAGAATTCAGATTGATATTTTAGTGGATTTTGGAGACATGCATGGATGACGCTTGGATGAGGCAAACGAGTTGAGATCTCCCTTCAATGTAGAACCTCCTCCAACAACACATTATTTTCTATATCTATCCACAAATTCTATCAGAAAATTATATATTACAGAGCAATGGAACACATAGAATATTGCATAAATATAAACACAAAAAACGCATTAAACCAAAGAGACATAGATATACGTGGTTCACCTAGTTTGGGCTACATCCACCTCGAACAACCAGTCCTTACTTTCTAAATCCGTTGTAATATCCTATGTTTTCTCTCAAAATCTCACCTCTCTATTTCTCGCTCGAAGAATACACATCTATTCCACAACGTCAATACAATGCCCTCATACAAAGAGACGGGTTTCCTTCTAGGGA
Organism: Pinus taeda; assembly: GCA_000404065.3. NCBI lineage: Eukaryota > Viridiplantae > Streptophyta > Pinopsida > Pinales > Pinaceae > Pinus > Pinus taeda. Next base: position 51,683 of record APFE031165886.1, on the reverse strand, counting down.
AAAAGACCCTAAACTAAACATAAGTTCTACTGTCAGATCATCCACCTAATGAACAGCCCAGATTGACTACAAATTGCTATACTTTTACAAGGAAAATTTACATCTAATTTTAGCTTCGGGGATGCTACCCCCGCAACCCGCATCGGGGGATCGCTGGCCACTAGACCCCCCAACCAGGGGGGGGATCAGCCCCCCCGAACCCCCGCAGGGGGGGAAAGTCCCCCCCGTACCCCACTACGTGGAGGGGTGTACAAACTTCTTGAGGTATACATCCAACTGAAACAAAGACCTCTAAATAATCATGCTCCACACCCAACAATCTCCCACTTGGAGAATGATTGTAGCAACTCCACCGCTGCTTCATTTGCTGGAAAATGACTCCTCCTTGGACCTGGCTATTTTTCATCTTCATCGTCATCCTTGAAGACCAATTGAAACTGAACATATTCTTAGTTTCTCCCTGGTTACAACTTTTGTTAGCATACCTGCAGGATTTTGGCTAGTGTGTATCTTTCCCAGCTTCAGCTCTCCATCTTCCAACACTGATTGCATGAAATGGTACTTGAGCTGTATGTGGTTAGTCCTAGAATGAAATGCTGAGTTCTTTGCAAGATGAATGGCACTTTGGCTATCACTTTATAATGTGCCCATATCATGCTCCTTACCCAATTCACCCATAAACCTTTGTAACAAAATCATTTCTTTACTAGCCTCTGTAGCAGCAACATACTCTGCTTCTGTTGTTGAAAGTGCAACAACACTTTGGATTTTTGAAACCCAACTAACAGTTGTTCCACCTACAGTAAATACATATCCTGTAGTGCTCCTCCTATTATCTCTGACACCTACCATATCTATCAACATATCCCTGTAGATAAATGTTTGAACCACCAAAGCATAATGCTTGATTTGTGGTACCTTTCAAATATCTAAGAATCCATTTCACTACCATCCAATGTTCCTTTCTTGGATTGTTCATGTACCTACTTACAACTCGCATTGCATGTGCAATATCAAGCCTTGTGCAGAACATTGCATACATTAAGCTTCAACCTGCTAATGCATATGGAACTTTAGACATATAATCCATGTCTTCTTAGGTCTTTGGGCACATTTCCTTACTATGTTTGAAATGGCTAGAAAAAAGTGTACTAACTAGTTTTGCATTGTGCATATTAAATATTTTGAACACCTTTTGTATGTACTCATTCTGAGACAATGTTAATTTGCGATTTTCCCTATCTCTAGTTATTCTCATACCAAGGATTTGTTTTGCAGCTCCCAACTCCTTCATTGTGAATGAATTTGCCAAATTTCTTTTGAGCACATTTATTTCCTGCATGTTAGACTCTGCAAAAAGCATGTCATCTACATACAATAACAATATAATATAGGTGCCATCATTTTGCTTTTTCAGATAAACACAATGATTAGAGTGGCATCTAGTATAACCTTGTTCAGACATAAACTTGTCAAATTTTAGATACCACTGCCTTAGAACCTGTTTTAAGCCATACAAGCTCTTCTTCAACATGCACACTAGATTCTCCTTCCCTTTCACCTCATATCCTTGTGGTTGTTGCATATATATCTCTTCCTCCAAATCCCCATGGAGAAACGTTGTCTTTACATCTAACTACTCAAGATGCAAATCTTCAACTGCTACTAGACTTAAAATTGTTTTGATTGAAGTCATTTTAACAACAGGAGAAAATATTTCATCAAAATCAATACCTTTCTTCTATGCAAACCCCTTCACCACAAGTCTAGTTTTGTACCTCTGTTTTCCTCCATCTTCTTCCTTCAGCTTGTAAACCCATTTATTCTTCAATGTAGTTTTTCTTGCAGGCAACCCGACTAAGTCTAAATTCTGGTTATGCATTAAGGAGTCAATGTCTTCTTCTATGGCTACCTCCCACTTCTTCCTACTTTCAACCTGCATCGCTTCTTCATAACATTCGGGTTCACCAGAATCAGCCAACAATAAATAATATAATGAAGGAGAGTATCATTCAGGGGGTATACTTATCCTCGTGGATCTTCTAACACCACATTCAGGTGTTTGGGGTGCCTTTTGTTGTTGTGGTGGTTGCTATTGTTGTGGTTGTTAATTATTATTATTTTCAGGCACCTTTACCTTTTCAGTGATCTCATCAAGAACTATGTATTCCTTATTTTATTTTTCTAGTTTCTTTTCCTACAATTGATTCATATACAAGACCTTTTCATTGAATATTACATCTCTGCTCCTAATGATTTTGTGATTTTCATAATCATATAAGCGATAACCAAAATCATTAACACCATATACAATAAAGGTACATTTCTTTGATTTTTCCTCAAGCTTTGTTCTCTTTTCTTTATTGATATGGACAAAGGCGTCACAACCAAAAGGCTTTAAAAAATAGTATTTTACCGTTTTACCTGTCCATGCTTCCTCTGGAACACCACCATCCAAGGAACTTGAAGGCCCTCTATTTATTAGATAAACAACAGTATCTATAGGATCTACCCAAAATTCTAAAGGCAATCCTACATGCAATCTCATGCAGCTTGCATGCTCCATGATTGTTCTGTTCATCCTTTGTAACACACCATTTTCTTGTGGTGTTCTTGGAACTGTATTCTCTCTGCGAATTCCATGCTCTGAATAGTACCTATCAAACTCTTTGCTGCAATATTCACCTCCATTGTCTGATCCGAGACACTTCAATTTGTTTCATGTCTCAATCTCAACCAAAGCTTTCAATTTCTTGAAAGTATCAAATACGTCAGATTTATTCCTAATACAATAAATCCAAGTTTTTCTAGTTGCATCATCAATAAAAGTAACATAATAATGAGATCCATTGAGAGATGATACCTGAGAAAGTCCCCATACATCTGTATGCACGATACCTGAGAAAGTCCCCATACATCTGTATGCACAATCTCTAATTTTTCACTCTTCTTTTCTTTCCCAACTCTCAGAAATATGACTCTCTTCTATTTTCCATAAATGCAATTCTCACAGAAGTCCAAATCAACATTCTTCAAACCTGACAACAAATTCCTTGAGTGAAGAATCTTCATCCCCTTTTCACTCATGTGTCTGAGCCTATGATACCATAATGTTGCATCTGCTCCTTTGGAAGTTAAAGCATTAACAGAGTTAGAAATACCATTGCATAAATACAATGTACCAACCTTTTCACCTTTTGCTATTAACAGGGCTGCTTTGGTGACCTTCCAAGCTTTATTTGTGAAAGTTGTCACACAACCTTCACCGCCTAACTGCCTTGTTGAAATCATATTTTCTCCAGATCTGGAATATGCCTTACCTCTTTTAGTAGCCATTGGTTTCCATTTTGCTATTTTATAAGAACCTTACCCATTCCAACAATTTTACAGGGTTTATCATCACCCAAACGGACTTTTCCAAAATCTCCTTGAACATAGTCATGAAAGTATCTCTTATTAGGTGTAGCATGGAATGAGGCCCCTGGATCTACCACCCACGAATCAGTAATATTTTCGAAAGAAAGAATCAAAGCATCTTGTAACACCTCACTTGTCACATTTGCTTCATGATTTTTTTCTTGTTGTGCATCTCCTTCTTTTCCCTTTTGAGATCTACAGTCTTTCTTTAGGTGTCCTTTCTTTCCACATTTATAGCACACTATATCTAATCTAGACTTGGATCTGCCTTTCCTTGATTTATTGCGATATCCTGAGCTCTTTCCTCTTTCCATTTTTCTTCCCCTAGAATCTGTACTTAAAGCATTACCTGATGTCTCATTAGAGATTTTCCATCGCATTTCCTCGCTAAGGATAGCATCGACGACATCATCAAAATTTAAAGTACTAGATCTAGAAACAGAGTTACTAATGGCCATTACTAAACCATTCCAACCTTCTGGAAATGAGCACAGGAATAACAGAGCTATAACTTCATCGTCAAATTTTACCCCTATAGAACTTAACTGACTTGTAACAATATTAAAATCTTTTAAATGGTCTGCAACAGATCCACCTTCCGACATCTTCATATTAAATAACTGTTTCATAAGAAATACCTTGTTTGAGGCTGAGGGTTTTTCATATAGTTTCGCCAACGCCTTAATCAAACCCTTTTTCATTGTTTCCTTCGAAATGTTGAAGGCGACCGATGCTACGAGGCACAACCATACTGTTCCAAGTACCTTTCTATGGAGAAGGTTCCATTCTTCATCTGTCATACCCATCGACATCTTTGTTTTCCTGCCCAATGGTAGGTACAAATCTTTCTGATACAGATAATCTTCCATCTGCATCTTCCACAACGAGAAGTTTTGGCCGTTAAATTTCTAAACCCTAAACTTACCATCTTTCTCCATTGCTCCCACTTGAATGAGGAACCCTTCTTTCTTGCGAGTTTATCAACCAAATAAACCTTTGTTGATACCAGTTGTTAGAAAATTATATATTACACAGCAATGGAACACATAGAATATTGCATAAATATAAACACAGAAAAAGCATAAAACCAAAGAGACACAGATATACGTGGTTCACCTAGTTTGGGCTACGTCCACCCCGAACAACTAGTCCTTCCTTTCTATTATCCAACAAAATGATGAGACACAACCTATAGTGAATCCACTGTAATATCCTCTGTTTTCTCTCACAGTCTCACCCCTCTATTTCTCGCTCAGAGAATACACATCTATTCCACAGCCTCAATACAGTGCCCTCATATAAAGATAGGGGTTACCTTATAGGGTAAAAACACTAAACTAAACATAAGTTCTACCGTCAGATCATTCGCCTAATAAATGGCTCAGATTGACTAGAAATTACTATACTTTTACAAGGAAAATTTACATCTCTTTTTAGCTTCAGGGGTGTTTCCCCCGAAACCTCTGCCGGGGGACCACTGGCCTTTGGACCCTCAATCCAGGGGGGATCGGCCCCCCCAAACCCGGCGGGGAGGACAAGTCCCCCCCCCCCCACGCATCCCCCCGCGTGGAGGGGTGTACAAACTTCCTGGGTTATACATTCAGCTGAAACAAAGACCTCTAAATTGTAGGTTTTAACCCCGTACAGAAATTACCTGCATACAAATTCTAAAATAGAAAAAATAAATAATGTGAGAGCAGAACACATATAACACATATACACAGAGATTTCCCCTGGATCCCAAAATCAGGACTACGAGGTTGATTTTTCATTATGTTCCTTTCAATGTTATAATACATATTTATACATTTTGAAGCATCCAATACCATGGACCGAAAAGCATCGCATCCAATACCATGGACTGAAAACCATCGCATCTAAAAAAACATGTGCGAAAATCATGCACAAAACCATAGGTGGGTCCGCCCAACCTGACATAGGGTCCAAAACCAAAATTTTCTGGGGCTCTGCCCTAGACCCCATAAAGTGGGGTTACGGGTGCCCCTCAAACTCCCTGTTAACTAAGTGGAAAGAATATAACACAACCCAACATAAATAATCATGCTCCACACCCAACAAATTCATCTATACATAGGAAATATTTACTAAATAACGGAAAATTACTAGTCTAAAATCCATAAATTTGAGAACTGGTGAGCTAGTAAATCTATCAAATACCTAACCTAATCGAGTGAAAATGAAATGGGGTAGATTTTATTAATAACTAGAATTTTATTTATTTATTATGAAAAGGCGGATGAAAATGGAGCGCACGGGAGGAAAAGAGTTTAGGTTTTCTGTAGGTTTTCCCTCTGCCGCCGCCGACTGCTCTCCTCTGGTCGATGATACAGGACCATATTTCTTTGTCGACATCCTTACTGTATGGTTGGATGCTACTGTATCAAGCGTCGACCATGTCCTCAATGCGTTGCACAATGCTGGAATCGTTTGGAGCGGGTCTGAGGGAGCCTCTGCGCTTGTCCCTTGGAGCGGGGCCGGATCTTTTTTCAGAAAGAAGCCACAGGTATCGTTTAAACAGTACTTCGAGGTTCATTTCCCTTTGCTGGCTCTTTATGGTTTACACAGGGCGATTCTGGCATCCATTTCTCAGAGGCCGGGGTTTAACGCTTCAAATCTATTGACCCATTCTCAATGCTCGGTCAATCCGCTTTCATGCGCCGGTAATTTGCCATGGAGTTTATGCCCTATCCGCGCATTTGGGATTCAAGGTAGATCCCACATCCCTCGGCCTTTCCTCAACACTCTGAAGCTGCATGAATCAGATCAGTGCCCATTTGTCGATTGCAGACCTGGGTCGGTTTTTAAAGCCTATGGGCCTCATTCAGTATTGGGTTTTGGGGAAAATAAATCCAAGCTTTTTCAAAAGAACCTAGAACAGGAACGCCCCCAAATCCTCATAAAGCTGCTAACAGGGAAAACTATTTGCAAGAAAATCGGGACAGGAACGCTGATAAAAAAAGTAAAGGAAGAAATCCAAGTTGTTACAGGCATCCCCACAAATCTGCTATGCTTGATACATGCTGGAAAAATTTTACAGGAAAATTTTACTATTCAGCACTATGGTATTGGCAGAGATTCAACCATCATTCTAAGTACAAGGCTGAGAGGAGGAAGCTCGGGTGCAGGCCCTAAAGGCTTTCAGGGATCAACCTCAAAACCTACAGGCTCATATCGAGATGCAGCAAAAGGGAAAGCCCCTTCAATGGGAAAAGAACCAGCAGCTTCAAATACTCTGCCAGGGCAGTACATTGTGGATCAATCTCCAGAAAACCCATCCATCTCTTTGGATCTTCCAGAGGTAAAATGTATTTTTTCAGATCTGGAAAATAAAGTTGTTATATGTAGGTTTAACGGGTTTTGGCCTAAAACCGAAGCTCTGTATCAATGGATTCACACAGTCTGGACAAAATACTGCCAGATTCACCTCTGCGCAAAGGGCTTTTTCATAGTCACATTTCCTGAAATCGAAGAAAGGGATAATATTCTCAATGAAGGTCCATGGTTCTGGGGCAGTGCGGGGTTATTCGTCACACCATGGTTTTCAGGTTTCGACACCAATACTATGGTGGTTTCAAGGATGCCAGTTTGGGTAAGGCTGCATAATTTACCACTACATTTTTGGCACTTCAAGTCCTTAACATCCATAGGGAATTCCCTTGGAAGAATGTTAAAGATAGATACAGATAGACATTTAAAAGGAATTTTCACCTTTGCTAGGATATGCGTTGAGGTAGACCTCAGCAAAGGACTTCCTGAAAGCATTTTCCTGACCTTTAACAATATACAGTGGAAACAATCCTTGGACTATGAGAACACAGCTTTCAGGTGCAGGGGATGTCAACAAACAGGTCATCTGCTTAAAGCATGCCCCAGAAAGAGCAAGCCACAACAAAGGAAGTCCCGAGGATGGCAGAATTTGAATGAAGTCTTAGAGAGGCGAACTGCACAAAAGAAATCACCTCCGGTAACAAAAGAGGTAGAGACAAAGGCTGAAGAGGATGATACCACCTTAGAGGAAGTTGAAATAGAAAAGCAGAAGGAAGATACAATAGTTAATAAGGATTCACTGCCACATACAAATCAATTAGAGACTCAGCAAGACAAAGCAGAGATGGCAAACGTGGATCAGATTATGGGAGGCAACAAACGGCATCACCAATCAGACAATTCAGACTCAGACAAAGAATCAGGGAAGTTGAAAGAATCTTCCCAGTTAGTCATAGTTTCGACCGAGCCTACTCTGGGGGAGTGGCGTAAGGTCGAAAAGAAAAAAGGGCGGAAAACTTGATGCATGAGTATTCTTGCTCGTGCTGGGGCCTTTTCCCCTTTCTTTCTTCTCTCTCCTTTCTTCTCTCTTTCTCGTTAAATTGTCTAACGGTGTTTATGAGTTCAACAGCTCTGGGGCCTTGTGGCTGTTTACATTATGTTTCTGTGCATCGGCTAATGTAACTTTTCTATTATTCCTTTAATAAAAGTTACTGTCTCTTTTCTCTGGAAAAAACTAGAATTTTATTTTGATCTAATATAAGTGGAATCAACTTTATTGAAACTCGTTAGAACGCTCTAAAAAGTAGCAGAAATTTGCTTCTATTTGCCACAAAGGAGTTCCAAAAATGTAGATTTGGGAATAAACAAACTAATCCAAGCAACTCAATGATTACTATGTGATGCAGGAGCATCTGACCCTTTTCTAATTTAAAGAGGAATCCAAGAGGAGGGATGAAGACGTGGACAGTCAAGCTAGAAAACAGGAGGAAAATCTGCTCTAAAACAAATTTAAAGAGGATTTGATGGATTGTTATCTACGTGCATGTATTTTGGAGAACTTCGTTAGAGGAAAATCCGGAAAAGATCGGATCGATCCTTCCAACATTTCTTATATAAATGCAATGTAACATCGATAGAGAGAGATATAGATCTATAGTGATAGATAGGCGCTGTGTGTGAACGGAATGTAATCGACAGTGATCATGATCTAAGGCTGGAATGCCTTAGGGTCTAACTGTTTTGTATATAATCAAAAATATATATATTGTTGATTTCCTGTGTGTCGAGCTGTGGATCTTGTAGTTTAAATTTATGAATTAATTCTGTGTGCGAGTTTGCTGGTAGATATTGACCACATATAGGATCAATGGCGATCTGATTTGTTGTCTAACTGTTGTATGTTAATGTTGGTGCATATTGACAAGTCCGTATGGTCTGGACTCTGATTGATTCACCATTACGCTGAATTGAATTAATTAGGCACTGTCTGATTGCGGTCGCCGAAATTCCTTAGCATTGTGTGCAATAATTCAATCCCACCTCTAAAGCTCAACGCAGGTATGATGTGAGGGTTAGTGGCTGACTGATAACAGATGTGATTGTGCCAGTGATCTATAAAGGAAGGAAACCCTAACCATCACGAAAGAGAAAGTATAGTCCTATAAGGAAAGATATAATATTCCATCAGGAGCTCCTCCTTCGATATGGAGAAGGTAAGGAAATCTAAATAGCGGAATAAGTGGGAAATATATACAGAACGGTTTGGGCTTCCTCTATTTTTTATAAGCAGGTAAAGTCGTTTTAAGTTTGCAACGCATGGGCACGCCGGAGACATCTCGAGAGCCATGCCCCGACCAACTTCTGGACGATGTTGGTGGCGGCTTCGGCATGGGGGCGGTGGGAGGATCTGTCTTCCATTTGATGAAGGGAATTTACAATTCCCCCAAGGGTGAACGGATTCTTGGCGGCACGCAGGCCGTGAGGCTGAACGCACCTCGCATTGGCGGAAGCTTCACAGTTTGGGGTGGTCTTTTCTCGGCTTTTGATTGCTCGATGGTGTACGTTAGGCAAAAAGAGGACCCCTAGAATTCTATAATTGCCGGAGCAGCGACCGGAGGGTTTCTCCAAATGCGTCAGGGACCTCGGGCCGCTACCAGGTCCGCTATATTTGGTGGCATTTTGCTTGCTTTGATAGAGGGTGCGGGGATTATGCTGAATAGGGTTTTGAGTGCGCAGCAACAGTTTCCACCCATGGTTGAAGATGTGCCTAATATGCAAGGAAATGCGTGCTAAGTAACAAATATTATGTGTGTCATGGCCAAATAATATTCGTCTTGTTTTCAATGTTATATATGAATTAGTAGTTATTATTGTGGATGGCACGATATTTAAAGAGATCCACGGTATAAAATCTAAATGGTTTGAAGTTGTTAAAAATGCTTCTGATGGGACTTAGTGGGCCCTAACCCACAGGCCAAAGATAGATATTTACATATGAAAAGGGATTTTGGTTTACCCCAAGATTTTCTTTTCATCACTATGAATTTCCAAATGTTTTAAAAGGATGAAATGATGTGTGTGACCCTGCAAAAGAACTTACATTGACCATTTAACCCAATCATACAACAAGAGGTCATTAATACTAAATGCAGAAATAGAGAGAAACAGGAACAAGAGATGCATGTGAATAAGGAGTGAAAAGAATAAAAAAATGATACAAATGGGATATGAGGTTCCTGGGATGGCCAATCCCAAGGAAAATCAGATTCCTATGGAGGAGAACAAGATTTAGAAGCTGAACATAACACTAATCTTCATTATTTTCGTTAATACAATTACAGCCCTACAAGAAATGATAGTGGAGCTACAAAACTACGATTTCTCCCCACAATAAGACTAATAAAAATCCACCTCTAGAGGAAAATTCGACTTCGTACTTATAAAAAATGATTAAGAATCATTCCACATGAAAGGAGGAAGCCTTCCCTAGCCAAAGCCCTTGATTAGTAGATCTGGTTCTTAATACTAGGAATTTGCATTAAATGGCAGGGAACACATTCCTAGATTTTCTCAATCACTGGAGTTCCACAATCTATGCTATAATTCCATAATATCTTGTTGATTTATTATTTAATATTGATCCTCATATAGTAGGGAGAAAGTCCCTAAATTATCTCCTCCAAATCTTCATAATCTGCCCAATATTCTCATAATATTCCACAAAAATAAATAATATTAGGCAAAAATATGCAATTATTCATAAACCTTCCTAACAAACATATTAAAGTTAAAAATACATTATCTAATGAAGAAAGAGAGCTTTAGTGTTCTGAATGATGGCTAGATGGGCCTTAATTTATGTTTAATTTAGAGGTGTGGGCCTTAATTAATGTCTAATTTAGAGGCACATCATAAGGTTAGGTGATTTGTCTTCTATTGATAACTTCTTGTGAATGCTTTTTACTTCTTAGGTTAGGATCTTATTGTACATATATTACTATAGCATTATTCTTCATCAAACAACTACTAATGCATAAATCATAAAGAGACAATAGATACAAAATATAGACTATCATCTAGGGCCAAAACCTCTCTCACTTGAGAGGAAATCATGAACAAATTCTTCTTCTTAGAGAGGTTCCAATTGAAGAATACTAAGGCCAAGACCCTTGACCTGTTTTCCACTCCAAGATCAATACACAAGGTTTCCTTGATGAGATCCTTAGTCAACAATACTTCTGATCCTTCCTCCTTCTCAACTTCTTCTTCAACCACAACCTACTTCTGCTTCAGACCTTTGGCCTCTTGGAATTAGGTCTGAATTCCTAATTTAGAAACCCTAGTTTATGCATAAAACTTTATCTTATGCCTTGATTTCCTTTTCTTTGGATAAGGTCTTCTTCTAGCTTGACTTGGCTTCCTTCTTGACTTGACCTTCTTCAAACTTGACTACCCAAGAGGACTACAATTTCTCTCGGCTTCTTCTGTTGCAATTGATCTCTTGCTTCCTCACATGTGTGGCAAAAAACAACCCAAAAATAGACCAAAAAAGAGCTCAGTTTATACTCTTCCCTCCTTCGCTTAATAATAAGCTTCCTTTATGAACTTCACACCTCTTATTGCAGTCTTGATGATGATCGAAATTTTGATCCTAAAATGAGGCCAAGCTACCCTATTTATAGTTTCTTCCCCATCAGATAAGGCAACTTGTTGGAGGGTTATTCGAAATGTCTTTTGGAGGAGATCATTTATTCTATTTTGAAGCCGACTTGCTAGGAGGTGTGTGTGCTTGTATTGGAGGGTCTTTTGGCTCTTTCAATGACTTATACAAATATGTAACATGCCCAAGATGGTTCATTCTTACATGACGTAGACTCAAATTGAATTTTATGACTAGATGAGAAATCCTAAAGGCTCACAATGGGAACCATTACTAAACACAAAATTCCTTGCTCATGAAGCCCATGAGACAAGCATTACAAAAAGAATTTTAATTTTTTTCCTTTAATAAATTAAATAAAATCATAATTACACATGTAATTATGAATACTGAACCTAGTTACACTTTTCAATAATCTCTCTTAAATAGAGAGGTATTCTTAATGGTACTTGGCCATTTAATCTGAAGAGTTGTGATAAGAAGAGTTGGATTGGTAACCCATCTGTTTATCATCATATCAACTAGAATTGTCATATAGCAAGGCCTTAACTAACGACTCTATCTCTCCATGAGATATGAACACAATGTTGGTGGGACCAATGATGTATAGACACCCTCATAATAGTATCTCTCAAAACATACACCACTTGGGTTCTCAAGGCGTGTTCCATTAGGACTATTCTTATATTAGATTCCCAGTCCTCAAAGAATATCGGTCCTTTAAAATTAATATTCTCTTGATTCCTTAACTCAACCTTAAAGAGTACTGATGCTAAATGTGTACTCAATCCTCCATTTGTCTTCCCAAGTGAAGACAAGAATGATGTGTCTATGTCTCCTCTTAATTAGGAAGGATATATCTATTCTAATAAAGTAATGTACTCATTCCTATGGAAGGAATGTACCTGTTGGGCCGCTAATATGTCATTATTATTATCACTTTTTAACACCTATTTGATCCATTTCTACCCTTCTTTATCACATAATTTATCATGATTTATCATATAATTCCATTTTATAATTATTTATGCTCTTATGGATAAATATTATTTCTTATCCTTTATTTTTAATAAATTGATGATTATTATGCATGATTTTACCAATGATGGTTTATTAATAAATTTGTTATAACATCACTCACCATTTTAGCCTCCAAGATATTTTCTAGATTGCAGATTTGATCTCCAACTCATCATTAATATTCCAACTCAAAAATTCGCTAGAATAAGAAGTGACAGTTTTGCATTGGACGTTTCAGGCAAATGGAGAAGAATCTGGAAAATCCAAAACATGGGTTTTGTTCAAAACAAACTAAATTAGTTTTGCAATATGAAGTTTTCCCAAATTCTATCTGTATTAAGAGAAATAGAAGGTTCTCTGAATAAGTTTTTCTCAGATCCGCTGTTGCGGCCAGTTTCCAAATTATCTCAGTTGCAATACCAAATTCAACCTATTCCTGTTGAATTCTAATGGAAAGATATTTCAGATGTGGTCTTGTTGATCAATTTGTTGGGAACAATCCAATTTTGTAATGGGAATCATTTTGTAATCATCTCTGTTGTAACTTCTCTCTGCTCTATGTGTATTTAAATGAAAAAAGAGATCAAAGAAGGGGATTATTAGGGATTATTAGAGATAGGATATGATAAGATAGGAGGAAAGGGGATCGATCTCTATTTATTTCAAATTGATTTTAATTTACAGACTGGTGCTTTGAGGAACATGACTGTATTGTAATGATGATAGAGTTCAATGGTTAATACATAATTTACGTTGTTGTTCATTCGTATCATCTAATGTACCTCAGCAATACTCATTGGTGGCTAAGGGCCCGGCCTCTGGTGGATCAAATTTCTACCCCTTTTAGTTATATTTCCTAATTTACACAAGTTTGAATGGTTTGATGTTTTCCATTCTCTGTGAGTTTATCTCATTTGTTATTTGTCGATTTCATGTATTGAAGTTAGTTTACCTTCCATATGTGATTCACAGCTTTGTTATTTAATTCCACTTATGCTTACTGTAGATTAAATTGATCATTAGCTAATGCATTGAATCTTGTTGAATGTGGTTATTGTAAAATCAACTGAAAGAGATTGGTTAATGCTACTAAACTCTCAGTTGACATCATTTCCATTTGAATTGCTTAATTGAGATCGAGTGTGATTTAGATAGAATTAGCTAGAAGAGATTGGTTAATGCTACTATGCTCTCGGTTGATGTTATTGTCAATTTACTTGCTTGTTTGAGATTTGATTATGATTTCTGTTGAACATTAAGTCTTGATGCTTGGATGTAATATTTCCGTTAACATTTGCAGCTTGAGTTTTATAAATGCATCTGTTTACTCTTGTATTAGGTTTTATAGTTCAACTTGGAAAGAATTACTCTTTGGATTTATAGCTTGCACATATTGTGTACACTCTTGAAACAAAAAGACTTACCCAGGTTGATAATTAATGTGAGTAAATTAGGATTTTTTAAAGACACCTATTAACACCCAACAATACCTAAGCTCCTTCTTGGCTTAGGAGTTTTGTTTCCAAGTTTCTTATGAGTACGAAACTTGTTTCCAGGCTCACTCCTAATCAGGGACCTACAATAACTCCTCAGGTGGAGATGATGGGACAACCAAGTGATTGCAGAAATCCTCATGATGTCATGAACTTCTTTTCGATATATAAGAGTCTTCATGTTTGAGACTTATTCATAGGGCATAAACCATCCATCACTTTCATCCATGTCATAATCGGAAAGTGATCCATAAGTCCATATATGGCCTTCCTTCATGCATTGCTACCTTCTTCATGCCATGTTTCCTTAATTATATTTCATCTTACTACATGGGCATTGATGGTGGAAGACATCCATAGATCTTCCCTTAGCATTCCTGCATAAGCCCAACTAGATATTTGTTAAAAAATAAGTAATGAACACTTAAATTAAATTACCTTTGTGATGGCATTTAATCATGACATCTTCTAGTTTACATCATCATCCTGCATACATATCAACACATCTCCCATAGATATTTATATATATCTTCAAGGGTATCTTTCTTTTTCAGACTTTATCAGAGTCTTCATATCTTTCATGGAGATATCCTAGTTAATTATTATTTGTATTTGGATGTTTATTTTGCTTTTTCCATGTTTCATATTCCACAATCTCTTCCTAACTTTCTTCACACATTTCATTCCCAAGAATTTCCAATCATAATTCCTCCTGTTTTTGTCAACCACCTCATATTACATATGAGGATATATTATGTTTATTTTATCTAAAAAATGTGTGATTCATGCCTTCTTGCATCATTTTAAAGGAGGAGATCCTTTTTCTTTTGATATTGCTCTCAAGATAGAGCATTTATCCATGTTACTTGCAACCATATGACATGACTCTTCAATATTGAATATAACCATGTATACCTCATTTTATTTTAGGTCATCCATACTTCCTGTAGAAACTTCTTTGATTGAAAGAGCTTCAATCCCTTGATCTGCTTCACCTTTTCTGTCATCATACCATGAATTCCACAAGTTTTGAATTATTTATGAAACACTTTCTTCCTTTCTTGATCGATGAACCTTTCAATGAAGATTCCATCGGAGAATATTAAGGATCTAGAGTATCCCCATCCATCGTATGTTTCCTTTTGGAAGATGTATGATGATCCTTATACTAGATTATCTTTTTCTTTCTCTTCCATAAGTGCCATCTATGTTACAAATGAGGTTTTCAAGAGTTATATGCTTCCATAGTTGACTGCCATGCCTTGACAATCTTTCATGTATCTTGATGTCACGAGATCTTAATTTTAATGATTTTATGATGCCATGATGCATACCATTATTTAGTGAATCATGATAGCCATATCTTACAATAGAAGACTCGGGAACTTGAAAATAACTTAGGTGAGGAAGAATATCTTAGTCATAGTAGAGATCTCTTAATTGCTCTTTCTTGGGCTACTTCATTTAAGCATCATTTACTTCTTCGTTGATATGGGATTCTTCTCTTCCACTTTTGTTATTTTCCTTCTTGATCTTAGGAAAATATCTTTTGTAGTGTCCACATTCTTGACACCCATCGCATCATATCCTGGCCATGCCCCTTTTCCTTTTTCGAGAACTAGAATTCCCAAATTTTTCCTTTATTCTCGTCATTATAACATAATTTTGATTTTTCTCACCTGCTCCCACATTAGATTTGGCCTTTACTCTAGATTCTTCAAACTTGCATTCCAGTTTTGTTCTAGTTCTATTCTAGTTCCGTTGTGTTCTAGTTCCATTCTAGTTCCGTTCAATTTTCATATCTGATGGGAAACTGAAAATGCGTGAGAAAGGTTGTGGCTAAGGTACTAAAATCATGGAGTGAAGCTCTAGGTAACTCAATATACCATTTAGCAGTGGTACCCATAAATGTTCTTTGGAAAAGATAAATTCAAATAGAATCATCATTAAGGGAGTTTGATGAACACTATAGATGATACATCATGGCATGCGTCGACGAGACTTCTCCTGGATTCCTAATGAATCTAGGGATATCAGAAGGAAATGTACTATGAATAATCAACCACCTAGGCGAATGAGCAACGTGGTCATTAGTGAGCCGTGTCAAATCTCGCAACTTGAGAGTGGTCACAAAATGCAATTGCTGATTAAATTCTAGTGGAGGATGACTTGGATATGATGGAATATCATGGGAAACAGGCACTTGCATTCCTGGATAAGGCCGGTTATGGTAATAAGGAAACTGGTTACCAAAATAAGGAGGATTCTAATAACAAGAATACAAGTGGCTATGATGACCAACCCTAGGATAACCATGAATTTGTTGGCCTTGAAATGGCACCTGAGGAATACCTTGATAAGGTCTATACTTTTGCTCGATGGTAGTTTTCATTGCCCCATGATAAAGAGGGTTTGATTGATTATGTGGCATACCGTACATAGTCTTTCCCACTGGAATTTGAGGAATACCTTGTGCAAGTGATCGATATTGTAAATGAACTTGTAAAGTTTGAGTAAGTGGGACCTGAGAGGTGCCAGATATTAAAGGAATAGGTTGAGATGTGATCGCAACATGTACAGGTTGAGTTGCATGAATTTGATCTTGTTGAGGGATATATTTAGGAATAGGAACTTGGGATGAATATGGCCTAGGTTAAAAAGCAAGTAATGAACCCAACATTGAACTAGGTTGAGAAGGAAAAGTAGGCTGCCAAACACCAACATCCATCCTAGGATAAGGAGGATTATAATAAGGTTGGCTAACAACTTGAGGTATACCAATAATAGGTCCCCCCTTGACAAAGGAGGAGGGGATGATGGAGGCAATGTCCCCCCTTATAGAGGGTACCCAACATAAGGATGGTTAAACTGTTTAAGAAGACCTTTCCCACTAGTAGAAGGGATAGCCTATTGTTCAACCGTTGGTGTAGGAGGAGGAGAAGGAGGATGTCGAGCAACACTCATAAGAGCAGTGAAATGGAATTCCTGAAGTGGATTACATGGGGGATGCCCACAACCTAGAAGATGCACTAGAGAAGGTACCAGATAAGGAATGAAAACCTGGTGGGTTGGACGGGCCACCATATATATGTGCCTCTGGTCATGTAGAAAACATAGATGTGGAAGCAACATTAGATGTTTCAACTGTTAGAAAATTATATATTACGGAGCAATGGAACACATAAAATATTGCAGAAATATAAACACAGAAAACGCACAAAACAAGAGAGACACAGATATACGTGGTTCACCCAGTTTGGGCTACGTCCACCTCGAACAGCTAGTCCTTCCTTTCTATTATCCAGCAAAATGAAGAGACACAACCTACAGCAAAGCCGCTGTACATATCCTCTGTTTTCTCTCACAGTCTCACCTCTCTGTTTCTTCGCTGCTACACACACACAGAATACACATCTATATCGGCACCTCAAATACAATACCCTCATACCAAGAGAGGGGTTGCCTTCTAGGGAAAAAACCCTAAACTAAACATAAGTTTCTACCGTCAGATCATCCGCCTAATGAACGGCTCAGATTGACTAGAAATTACTATACTTTTACAAGGCATTTACATCTATTTTAGCTTCGGGGGCGCTGCCCCGAGCCCCACCGGGGGACCGCTGGCCCCCGGACCGCCCAGCCGGGGGGGATCGGCCCCGCTGGACCCCCGCGTGGAGGGGTGTACAAAACTTCCTGGGGTATACATCCCGCTGAAACAAAGACCTCTGAACAATCATGCTCCACACACAACATCAACCATAGTGGTGGACATAGGCTTAGAAGCCATATCGGTTGTAGTCATGGTCAATAATCCCAATGTGGATTGCCACGTGAAATTCGTGGGTAAGTAAAAAGAACCAAGTAAAGGAGTTTGTTCAGGAGGTGGAGGAGGAAGCAGAGGATGGGTTGGATATAGAAAAAGCCCCTCGAAATGAGTACAAGGATGAGGCTCTTCTTATGAGATATCCTCGATACTCATAAGTCCAAGTGGAAGTGATTCACCATTGGGGCTAAGCTATATAGCAAACGAATATGTCTTAGACAATAGAAGAGAGGATGGAATACCTAATGTAACAATTAAAATGAATGAGGCTCCTCAGGTTCAATGAACTCAAGAAATAAAGTTTTCGACTCTGGAAGGTCAGGTTGTATAACATCTGGGAACAAAGTCTTAGGTAATTTAGTGTCAGTTGTGTCAATTTCATCAAAAAGAGTAGATGTAACCTTGGTTTCAGTACTTAAGGGGATAAATGATTATGGTCGATCAGATTCAAGAGGGGGACCAGAAGTGGCTCCCGAAGTTTCCAATTCAGTAATCTACATGTTCTTATGCTTCTGACAACGACCAGGAGTAGCCTCTGGTGGGAGAGGAAGATTATTTTTCATTCTACGGTAACGACAGAGGGGAGGATATTATTTTTCCACATTTTATGATAAATTTTATTAAGACAAAAATAAATAAATAAAAAAGATGGTAATCTAGGATAAAAGGATTACTAAGAAACCGTGAACTGCAATAGACACCTTGGTAAACCATGGACTTAACGTACGACACCAATCTCCTTGATGTTGTGTTCAATGTATCACGGTTTACAAGGAGGAAGAGGCAGTTACCTATGGATGGATAACAACCTATTGGGGACTCCCAAAACATATGCGATGGTACATGGGAGTACAGTCCGTAGTTGTTTTATCTAATGTGTAACCATTCAATGAGAGAATTCCCATATACTTTACATATGTGGAGTGCCACCAATATACTCCAAGGTACATAGAGTATGGTCGTATACACTCACATACGTGGAACAAGATTTCACCCTCAAGATATGATTCTGGAAAACAATGACAACTCCTACGTTTAATGACATCAGAACTGTTATCACCTGGATTGAACCTTGGGCTGAAAGGAGGCAAACCAAGTTAACCACAAACCAAGCTTAGCCAAGTAGCTAGCCCTACTAGGCCAGGGGAGGGCTATCTCCGTAAGGATCTTAGTCAAGATGACATGATCAGGTAAAGGATTTTAGGCTAGGTATAGTAGCATGAAAGTTTTTATTGGATTTTGAAGGGGTTTTGCTGGATCAGGACGAGATGGACAGTTTAGGTCTGGGAAACTAAGTCAGAATTGCAAGGTGTTCAATGGGGCATGGTAGGCATAAGCTTTAACACTCTAGGGTTTGATGGGTGATGTGCTTAAGACTGGTGACAAGCTAAGAAGGCTATGAAAACCATGGATCCTTCCTCGACTGCAGAAAACATGAAATCGTGAATGGTTTCCCAAGGCAAAGCATTGATGCAATGAATTCTTCCTATCAAACTTGAAAACATTCAACTAGAAGCAATGAAATGATTAATGGCATACATAAAACACATTAACATATAATCATAGAAGAATAAATTGTACTAAATCTCCATACCATAGGGATCCCAGAAAAATAGCTGCAATTCTTATTAATCTCCTGCCAAACTACTTACAAAATGTGTACAATCAAGGTCTGAGCATCCAACTGAGTCCAACCCTATACAATGAGGATGAAGAAGAATATATAGGCATTGTTTCAACCTCCTCCCATCCTCAGGGGTTGAACCCCCAAGATGAGGAGCTAATCTAACCAACACTGAACAAGAAAACAGGTATATAGGCATCTCATCAACTTGCCTCTAAAAGTGAAAAATTGATTCATTTGGGCTCAAACTAACTCCTAAGCAATGAATCTACCTTCTATTACTATTTATCCATCATATTTACAGGCCATGACATCATTTACATAGGTAAATTATCCACCATGAGATAGAATCCATGAAAAACAATCAAAAACTCAGAAAATGATCATCATGAGCAAAATTGCCCAACGCGCAACGCCACTGGCCCAACGCACAGCGCCACTTTTAGGTCCCTTTTGGAGACCTTCCTGGCATCATAATTACGCTAATGTAGCTCATTCTAAAGGTATTCAAGTCTACTTTCCAAAACACCTAGAATATCAACATTTGGAGGTCATTTGATCCCTCAAAACGTGATTCTCCCAAGGCTTTTTTTGTGTGTCCACAAAGTGGCAGAAAGGTCATTTTAAGGGTGTTGTTTTGACCTTTTGGTCAACCATTTCTACCCCAAAAACTTTGAAACTTGCTAGGGTGCATGTCCTCAGTTCTATGAATCCAAAAATGCAAGCCATTTCTTCATGGGTGGCCCTAGGAAAAGCGCAGCGCCAGTGGCGCTATGCTTCTAGGCAGTTTTCCTATATGTGCAATTTCAAAATTTGTAAATGACCAAAATTTCTCCAAACTTGTCCAAAATTGGTGTGAAGCACCACCATCATGTGCTTTGATGAGCTAAGGATGCTTCAACAGCATTCTAATTCTATCCTCCTCTTTCTTTCCTTTCAAGTCCCACCTTAGCCTAGCTTTCATTTTCTTGACCCTCATGTGGCAAATCTTGTTGTAGGTCTTGTAATGATAGACCATGTGTCTAATCATCTTGTTGTCTTTTTTAGCCTTCCATAACAACTTCTCAAGGTGTAGGTTGTATCTCTCAAGCAAAGTCTCCCTATCATTTTCAATCTCTTGCTCAATAGGAGTCAATGTGACTTGTGTCTCTTTGCCAGTTTTCCTTTATGCCTTGAGCAATTCTAACTCCATGAGGACTTGTTGACGCTCAACTGTTTGTTTTCTTGCTCTAAGTATGTAATGACATACTTGGACCTTTCCAAATTGTCCATTAATTCTTGGACTTAGCCTTCTTTTCCTATATGATGATATCTTTGATTATTTCTTCATCCTGAGTCTCTAAATCAATAGTCTAAGTATCATGCTGCTCAAACTCATCATGCTTTGGTAGATCAAAGTCTCTTTCCTCCTCATCATCAAGGTATTCCTCATGCACCTTTTACTTCCCTTTGTGCAAATGATGTACCTATACCTGCTGTGTTGATGAAGAAAGCAAGGCCACTTCCACGTCTTGTGGAGAAAACACTTACCTATCTGCTACAAATAATCTCCTAGTGCCTCTTTGATATCTCATGTAAACGAGCACCTCGGTAGTTCTTGTCTCCTTGGCCTCCTCGTCTATTTTCATCTGGCTAGAAGGTCCTCCTATTTCTTGAGACACTGGTGGAGGAATTTGAGGACCCCTGAATATGTCGTGAGCAATGAATGTCTCCAAGGAGATGTTGAGGAGACTAAGATGATGAAGAACAATGATCTTGATCAGAGAGTAATGATAAAGACTGCTCATTTGTTGAGGGTATGGCTTCTTCTGCACAAAATGAGCCATCTTCTTAATGTTTATGAACAAGAAATAAGGGAGTTTCAACTTCCTCACCCTAGTAAAATGCATGAGAAACCTAATGTGATATGTTTACAGCTTGGAGAATCTGCCCTCACAAGTGAAATATTTCATGATGATTTTCATCACAGGGACATACTTCTTTTCAAGAAATTTGAAAGGAAATAGTCTCTTCACCTTGTTTCTTTACTGGGGTTTGATATAAGGCTCATAATAGCATTCATCTAGGTCCAGGGCCTTGTACCACTTCTCACCAACATTAGGAATCTTGGTTGCATATGAAATGATGGAAGGTGACACTTTGAACGTCACCTCGGCAAGAGTGACTTTGTTGTTCTAAAGATGAGCTACAAAGAGTTTGGGGAGCTCTGGGTGGTATTGGACTCTTTGTACTTGTTCACAAAACTCATAGCAACTAATATATCTGAAACATGAAACAACCAACTGAGAAGCCTACAATTCCCTAAGGTTTGATGGCTTTTTTCTAATAATCCTACCTCCCTTATGAGGTTTTCTCTACTATCTAGCTCTCTCTGCTGAGGTATCACTATCTGTATTTTCCTCCTCATAGTCCTGGTCTTCTCTATCCATGTTTGCAATGTCTAAGGTTGTGCACTCCTAGAAAAGGGATAAGGGGAATGAATAGAAATGTTTTAGGAGTGAAGGGATGTGTTAGGATAGACTAGAAAATGAAGGCTAAGATGTGAATTATGAGAGTGAGGGAGAGGGGTTTTAGGATGAAAGAATATAATGAGGGGATATGTAGTGATGTAGGGAAGAGATCTAAGTTTTCATGATAGGTGATGGGCACAAACAGAGGGGTCTAGGGTTTTTAAGATAATAAGGAGTGAAACCAAGGTTTGATTTTTATCATGGTAAATTACTTTAAGCCTCATTTGCAAATGTAATGACAAAGTAAAGGGAGTATACTTACTTGTTAGAGGGATGATAGGGTCAATTGAGAGATCAGAGGAAGTTTGTTTGAGAAATGGGAGGGTTTCTGGCCATTCTGCTCAATGCACAACACCACCCCACACATGCACAGTGCCACCCTCAACGCGCAGCACCAGTGTAAAAACACACTGGGGAAATTTTCCAAATGCACAACGTCAGCCTCTACGTGTAGCACCAAGTCCTCAACGAGCAACACCAACTTGACTTGCCCAAAAGCGTAGTGCCACTCTGCCAATGCACAACACCAAGCTTCCAATGGCCAAAACTCCCTCAAACTTGCCTCTTCTTCTCAATTTTTGATTTCATGTTTGCTAAATGAGAATAATGATCTTTGAAAATGAAATGTGAGGGCTTAAATAGGAGAAGATTTTTATTTTTCACTTGAAAAATCACACTTTTCTAATGTTCCTTGTTCTTTTTCAAAACTCTGTTTTAATGCCTTTTCTTCTTGTATCTTTGCAGGTGGATAAATGCTCAATTTGACTTGAATTTTGTAGTGTTCTTTGTCTTGCAGCAAGGAGAGATGCTCGGGTGCAGTTGAGCTCAATTATTACATATAGTGACTTAAAATTACATATGAAATAAAAATAAACTTAAATACTCTATTTTCACCTCAAAAACATGGTTTTGAGGTGAAAATTTCATTAGGTTAAAAGATAATTCAGTAGCTGTGACTTATAAGCCATCATGATTGATTTATTGATCATCCTCATACCCTTGCTAACATTTATTTACACTTTGAAATCAGGTTCTTAACCTTGGTGATGAAATCTAGACCTAACGAAATCATGCCTTATGACCTAATGAAATGAACTGCAGATTGATTATGAAACCATAACTGAAGACAATTTGAAGAAGGATCAACAAGTATACTCTATGAGGGAAAGGTTTTCTGAAGAGAAAACAACCATCAGTGGACCAGTATATCATGACCTAATGGAATGATGCAAAATTTTCAGTATGGGACCCCTACTAGGAAAATGTAAAGAGTGAATTTTGATCCCTGATGGAAGTATGAAAATACTGACACTAACATTGGCTCCAATGGGGATGGAAGCTCCTTCGAGGTGCCAAGAACACCGTAGACCAAGTAGCCTTATCCATTGGGCATGGAGTAAAAAAAAAACTCAACCTGAAATAAATGACTGAACAC
Organism: Pinus taeda; assembly: GCA_000404065.3. Lineage (NCBI taxonomy): Eukaryota > Viridiplantae > Streptophyta > Pinopsida > Pinales > Pinaceae > Pinus > Pinus taeda. Next base: position 28,413 of record APFE031165886.1, on the reverse strand, counting down.
TGATGACTCAAAGACACAAACTGACTTTTAGTCAACTAAAAACCGACTCGATAATAAAACACAACTGATAAACTAGAAAAGATGCTCGAAATGGAGCTTATTCAATAAAACCTACTCTAACTGTTCCACTCATCACCTGATGAAGTGAAAAGAAACAACCAATGCAACCAAGTAAGCATTATGGATGCTATTTGAATTCTCCACAAGTGCTTGCTTATGAACAGCAAGAGAGAACTACTAAAAGGCAACCCCCATGAAAACTCGTAAATAGATCCAAATTTTCCAAGATTGAATAATATGGATTCTCTATCTGACTCCAAAAATACTGCATGAGGATCTTGAAATTCATGTGCACTGGGACTTAGCTCATTCAATGGATTATTTTGCTTCTCCTCATACCATGAATGCAAACTTTCATCTGAGCTTTGTGACGAGACTCCTACTAAAAATGACAAAGAAACTGGCTGATGGATCAAGTTTGTATTAATACTTTTTTTAAGCTCATAGTTAGCTAATGGAGAAGGACTTTGACTGCAGACATCATCCAACACATCAGCTTTTGGATCATGAAAAACTCGAAAAGACTGTTGCAACCCATTTTCTATCGGTTCCAATGAGATTGCATGATTTTCGACAAGTTGCTCATTTGAAGATATACTATGCAAAATTCCCTTAAAAAAATGAAATGATTCAAAACATCATGATACGGATTCACCTTGCATCATTTGATCATATGTTCCAGCTTCCAAGTCTTCATCTGCAATCTGACATTCAATGGCATTCGAGGGCTACAACTCTAGATACGATCTTGAACAAGGATTTCATTGCCCTCTAGATGGTCCAGATCAAAACTTATTGACAATTGATTTTTGATTGCAAGAAAGTTGTCCCTAATGAACTGAAACAAAGTAAAACAAAGAGGCAAAGATCCTTCACTTACTTCAAAATTTTCTACACTTTCCTCCTCACTTCCATAACTCATATGCATCGACTAATCACTGTATTCTAGTTGCTACAAGTGAACTTCCTCCTTCCACAAACCAGCTGCTAATTTGTTTGCAATATTAGCTTCTATTTGGAGAACATAATCATCATCATATTGATCAAACTTAGGTGTATCATCAGTATAAAACACATCATCAAGCATACATGTCAGGTCAAGAGATCTCCGTTCTCCAAGATGATCTATAAAAAAATCATTATCAAATCTATGACAACTAGGATAAGAAAGAAAATGTTTTGGATCAGCCACTTGTTCCTCTTCAATCAGCGAGCCATGGTCTTGAACATCATACTCATTCCTTGTGGTGCTCTTTTGCATCATCTCTTCGACTTCACTTATCAAAATGTCAAGATTTACCTCTAAAGATGTTGATTCCTCTGGATCTATGTTCTTCATCTTTTCTTCCTTCAACTTTTCCCTTCTGATCAACAAATTAGCCTCTACATCTACTGCACTATTTTGCATCTCTTCAAGTGTTGCAAGGTTCCTTTCTCTCAGCCAAAACTCCATTTTGGATCAAAGGCTTTTGGGTAGTGCAAGAGAGCGAATCTAGGAGGAGGCGTTATATTAGCAGGCATCAAAAAATAGACTTGGTTAAACCTGGTAGAAAACTATTGTATTGTCTCCCTTGGTAGTCTTTTCTACCGGTTATACTCTTCTAGAATCAAGAAAAGGTTTTGTCTGAACATCGACCTATCGAGGAAAAATTTGACAAACTGCTGGAAATCTAAGATGCTTGCATCAAGTAGGGTTTTGAACCAACTCTTTACTTTGCCTTGCAAAGAAAGAGCAAAAAGCCTAATACTGACATCCTCTTATCAACTTCAAAAAGGTCAAGAAAAGACTCAAAATTCAGTACATGTCTCTTAGCAGTGACGTTGTCACATTCACCATCAAATCTCGGTAGATATTGATAATGAGTTCTAAGGAAAGCATGGGATATAGGAGGTAAAATCAGAGGCTTGTATCTGTCCGAAATTTTACAAGGTAAGGGGTATATATAAAAGTTGTAGAATCAGTCTTGGTCTCTTTAGGCTCATTAGATTAAAGACACTCATCATAAGATTTGGAAGAAGGGTCTTGATCAAGATCAAAGGCATGCGATATTTGGTATTCACACTCTTCAAAGGGAAAGAACCAAATGTAGGTCTAGGATATTTTCTTAAATACAATATACTTTGTAAAGCCTTCTTGACATTCTCAAGAAAAGAGAAGAAATAATTTATCACAAAGAATGTTATGTCTTGTATGAAATTTCAACTTGAATACCTCATCTTCCCATATTTTCCTCTCATGCTTCTGTTGGTCAGGTTCATCCTCTAATTGAGTCCTTGGATCTCATCTCAAAACTGATTTAAAGTTGCCAAGTGAATTATTTCAGCCTTTCGATGTCTGATCGTTGTCCACCATCAATAATAAGAGCTAAACTTGATACGTTTTATTGAGGAACATAAAACTACGTTCCCCAATATGGTCACCACTTTGTTATTACTTGGATTGAACCTAAGGCTAAAGGGAGGCAAACCAAGGTAACCATAAACCAAGCTTAGCCAAGTAGCTAGCCCTACTAGGTCGGGAGAGGGCTCTCTCCGTAAGGATCTCAGTCAAGATGATCGGATCAGGTAAAGTATTTTAGGCTAGGTATAGTAGCATGAAATTTTTGATTGGATTTTGAAGGGGTTTTGCTGGATCGGGAGGAGCTGGATAGTTTAGGTCTGGGAAATTAGGTCATAATTGCAGGGTGTTCAATGGGGCAAGGTAGTCATAGGCTTTAGCACTCAAGGGCTTGATGGGTGAGGTGCTTAAGACTGGTGAGAAGCTAAGAAGGGCATGTGAACACCATGGATCCTTCCTGGACTGCAGAAAACATGAAATGGTGAATGATTTCCCAAGGCAGAGCACTGATGCAATGAATTTTGCCTATCAAACTTGAAAAAATTCAACTAGAAGTAATGAAATGGTTAATCGCATACATAAAACACATTAAAATATAACCATAGAAGAAGAAACTCTACTAAAACTCCATACCACAGGGATCCCATAAAAAGAGCTGCAATTCTTATTAATCTCGTACCAAACTGCTTACAAAAGGTGTACAATCAAGGTTTGAGCATCTAGCTGAGTCCAATCCTCTACAATGAGGAAGAAGAAGAAGAAGATATAGGCACTGTTTCAATCTCCTCCCATCCTCAAGGGTCGAATCCCCAAGATGAGGAGCTAATCTAACCAACAATGAATAAGAAAACAAGAATATAAGCATCTCAACAACTTGCCTCTAAAAGTGAAAAACTGATTCATTTTGGCTCAAACTAACTCCTAAGCAATGAATCTGCCTTCTATTACTATTTATCCATCATATTTACAATCCATGACATCCTTTACGTAGGTAAATTATCCACCATGAGAGAGAATCCATGAAAAACAATCAAAAACCTAGAAAATGATCATGTTGACCAAAATTGTTGGGTTGTGTTATATTATTTCCATGACTAGCCCACGTAGTTAACCGGGGGGTTAGAGGGGGGGTGGAGCCCCCCATTCGTTGCACCGATTGTGTAGTGGGGGGTCACGGGGGGTTTGAGGAGTGCAGGTAACCCCACTCTATGGGGTTCGGGGTAGCACCCTGGAAAATTTTGGTTTTGGAACCTATGTTAGGTTAGACGGACCCACCTATGGTTTTGTGCATGATTTTCACACATGCTTTTGGATGCAATGGTTTTCTTTCCATGGTATTGGATGCGATGGTTTTTGGTCCATGGTATTGGATGCTTCAACATGTATAAATATGTATTATAACATTGAAAGGAACATAATGAAAAATAAAGATGATAGTCTCGGTTTTGGGATCCAGGGGAAAATATCTGTGTATATGTGTTTTATGTGTTATTTTCTTGCATTGATTATTTTTATGTGTTTTATAATTTTTATGCAAGTAATTTTTGTATGGGGTTAAATCCTACAAAACTTGCCCAACGCGCAGTGCCGTTGGCCCAACGCACAAAGTCACTTTCGTGTCCCTTTTGGAGACCTTCCCGACATCCAAGTTGAGCTCATGATAGCTCATTGGAAAGGTATTCAAGTTTAATTTCTAGAAAACCTAGAAGTTTTACATTTGGAGCTCATTTGACCCCTCAAAACTTGATTCTACCAAGTCTGCTTATGTGTGCCCAAAAAGTGTTAGAAAGGTCATTTTTAGGGTGTTTTTGGACCGTTTGGTGGACCAGTTCTACCCCAAAAACTTTGAAAATTGCTAGGATGCATGTCCTCACTTCTCTGAATCTAAAAATGCAAGCCATTTATTCATTGGGTTCCCCTAGGAAAAGTGCAGCACCAATGGAACTGCGCTTCTAGGAAGTTTTCTTGTGTGTGCAATTTCAAAATTTGCAAATGACCAAAATATCTCCAAACTTGTCCAAAAGTGGTGTGAAGCACCACCATAATTTTCTTTGATGAGCTAAGGAGGCTTCAACCAGCATTCTAAATCTATCCTCCTCTTTCTTGCCTTTCAAGGCCCACCTTAGCCTAGCCTTCATTTTCTTGACCCTCATGTTGCAAATCTTGTTGCAGGTCTTGTAATGATAGGCCATGTGTCTGATCATCTTGTTGTCTTTGTTAGCCTTCCATAACAACTTATCATGGTGTACGTTGACTCTCTCAAGCCAATTCTCCATATCATTTTCAATCTCTTGCTCAATAGGAGTCAACGTGACTTGTGTCTCTTTGCCACTTTGCCTTTTTTCCTTGAGCATTTCTAACTCCATGAGGGCTTGTTTGTCACTCAACTATTTGTTTTCTTGCTCTAAGTATGTAATGACTTACTTGGCCCTTTCCAAATTCTCCATTAATGCTTGTACTTGAGCGTCCTTTTCCTGTATGATGATATCTTTGATTATTTCTTCATCTTGAGTCTCTAAATCAATGGTTTGAGTATCATGCTTCTAAAACTCATCATGCTCTGCTAGATCAAAGTCTCTTTCCTCCTCATCATCAAGGTCTTCCTCCTGCACCTTTTCCTTCCCTTTGTGTAGCTGTTGTACCTGTACCTCTTTTGTTGATGAAGAAGGCAAGGCCCCTTCAACATCCTGTGGAGAAAACACTTTCCTATCTGCTGCAAATAATCTCCTAGTGCCTCTCTGATATGTCATGTAAACGAGCACCTCAGTAGTTCTTGTCTCCTTGGCCTCCTCATCTATTTTCACCTAGCTAGAAGGTCCTCCTGTTTCTTGAGACACTGGTGGAGGAATTTGATGACCCCTAAATACGTCATGAGTAATGAATGTCTCCCAGGAGATGTTGAGGAGACTAAGATGATGAAGAATATTGATCTTGATAAGAGATTAATGATAAAGACTGCTCATATGCTAAGGGTATGGCTTCTTCTCCATAAAATGAGCCATCTTCTTAATGTTTTTAAACAAGAAATAAGGAACGTTCAACATCCTCACCCTCGTAAAATGCGTGAGAAGCCTGATGTGATATGTGTATCGGAAAATCTGCCCTCATAAGTGAAATATTTCATTATGATTTTCATCATGGGGACATACTTGTTTTCAAGAAATTTGAAAGGAAATAGTCTCTTCACCTCGTTTCTGTACTAGGGTTTGATAGAAGGCTCATAATAGTTTTCATCTAGGTCCTGGGCCTTGTACCACTTCTCACCAACATTAGGAATCCTGGTTTCATCTGAAATGATGGAAGGTGAGACCATGAATGTCACCCCAACAAGAGTGACTTTGTTGTTATGAAGATGAGCTACAAAGAGTCTGGTGAGCTCTGGGTGGTATTGGACTCTTTCTACTTATTCAAAAAACTCATAGTAGCCAAAATATCTGAAAAATGAAACAACCAACTGAGAAGCCTACAATTCCCTAAGGTTTGATGGCTCTTTTCTAATAATCTAGCCTCCCTTTTGAGGTTTTCTTTGCTATCTAGCTCTCTCTGCTGAGGTATCACTGTCTTTATTTTCCTCCTCATAGTCCCAGTCTTCTTTGTCCATGTTTGTAAGGTCTAAGGTTGTACACTCCTAGAAAAGGGATAAGGGGAATGAATAGGAGTGTTTTAGGAGTGAAGGGATGTGTTAGGGTAGACTAGAAAATGAAGGGTAAGATGTGAATTATGAGAGTCATGGAGAGGGGTTTTAGGATGAGAGAATATAATGAGGGGATATGTAGTGATGTAGGGAAGAGATTTAAGTTTTCATGATAGGTGATGGGGACAAACAGAGGGGATTAGGGTTTTTAGGATAATAAGGAGTGAAACTAGGGTTTGAATTTTATCATCGTAAATTACTTTAAGCCTTTCATTTGAAAATGTAATGACGAAGTAAAGGGAGTATACTTACTTGTTAGAGGGATGAAAGGATAAATTGAGAGATGAGAGGAAGTCTGTTTGAGAAATGGGAGGGTTACTGGCCGTTCTACTCAATGCACAGCACCACCCCACAGATGCGTAGCACCACCCTCAACACGCAGCGCCAGTGTAAAAATACACTAGGGAAATTTTCTAGACACACAGCGCCAACTTCTACGTAGTGCCAAGTCCTCAACGTGCAACGCCAACTTGCCTTGCCCAGAAGTGCAATGCCACTCTACCAACGTGCAACGCCAAGCTTCGAATGCCCAAAACTCCCTCAAGCGTGCCTCTTCTTCTCACCTTTCGATTTCTTGTTTGCTAAATGGGAATAATGATCTTTGAAAATGAAATGTGAGGGCTTAAATAGGTGAAGATTTTGATTTTTCACTTGAAAAAATACACTTTTCTAATGTTCCTTGTTCTTTTTCAAAACTCTTTTTTAATGCCTTTTCTTGTTTTATCTTTTCATGTGGATAAATGCTCAATTTGACTTGAATTTTGCAGTGTTTCTTTGTCTTACAGCAAGCAGAGATGCTCGGGTGCCGCTAAGCTCAATTATTACATATAGCGACTTAAAATTACATATGAAATAAAAATAAACTTAAATACTCTACTTTCACCTCAAAAACATGGTTTTTAGTTGAAAATTACATTAGGTTAAAAGATAATAATTTTCAGTATCTATGACTTATAAGCCATCATGCTTGATTTATTGATTATCCTCATACCCTTGCTAACCTTTATTTACACTTTGAAATCAAGTTCTTGACCTTGGTGATGAAATCCTAGACCTAATGAAATCATGCCTTATGACCTAATGAAATGAATTATAGATTGATTATGAAACCATAACTGAAGACAATTTGAAGAAGGATCAGCAAGTATACTCTATCAGGGAAAGGTTTTCTGAAGATCAAACAACCATCAGTGGACCAATATGTCATGACAGAATGATGCAAAATTTTCAGTATGGGACCCCTACTATGAAAATGTAAAGAGTGAATTTTGATCCCTGATGGAAGTATGAAAATATTAACACTAACAAGAACATGTCTCTAGCCTATACCTCTAGGTGTTTGCATTAATGTTACAAATGTTCCTTAGGTTGATTCATTAAATTTTAAGTTCATCTTGAATTAAGTTTTAGTTTTATGGCTCATCAAGAATTCACTTGAATTTCCTAAAATCCAAATATAGCATGAGGAAACAGAAGTTTTCTCTTCAATGAAAATCTAGCTAAGGGAGGGAAGAGACAAAAAAATGGAACATAGAAAATGTAGCAAATAAGATGCTCAATGCAATTCCTTTTTCATGAAAATGTTCCTAAATCAATATGAATGCAAAACCCTAATGGAAATGCAAGATTTTTTCTTTTCACCACACCTAATTTTCAAAAATGATCAAAACTAAGATGTAAAGTATAATCACTGATTCAAAGTCACTTTTCGGAATGAGGACTAGAACAACAATTCATCCAATCGATCAATGATTAAACGAAAAAAGTTTGCAAGCAACTTAAAAATAAGAACAAACAAAAATTGAAATTGATTCTTACTAAATGAAGTCAAACAAAAAAGCAAACCAAATAGAGGCTTGAGAGAGACAACAAAATGCTCAAGACTCAGGGAAGGTCAGCTAGAAGTAGGCTGATCAAATCAACACTAAGAAAAAAAGGAAAATTTTGTGCAAAAACAGGGATCAACGAAGGTGTAGAAGAGGCACCAGTGCTCTACAATGCAGGAATAGAGAGGGCCTAGGTGGGGTGCAACGTAGGCACAGAGAAGGACCATGTGAGGTGAGACACTTTGTCAACAGACCAAAGGGTGCATTAGTCTCAGGAAAGAGGAAACTGACACAAAAATGGCAAACAAGACTCAATGCAATCACTTCCTAGGCCTGTTCTTGGCTGGTTAAACAAGAAAAGGTCTACAGTAGAGGTAAATAAAACATAATGTACAAATAAAACACCAAGGGAATACATCGTTCCCCATATGAGTCAACAATTTGTTGTGTGGGATTTATAACTACGGACATAAATATCTCCCCTATGTTTGGCGGCTAACCTAGAACAACAGAATAATAAAGGACCCAATGTTTTCCTTCAAGTAAGTAGACGAGGGTAAGAAACCTACTTGGAATCTATCATATGTTTCACTCCTTGTTTGGCTTGAATGCTCCAATCCTAGTTCCAACTACCAAAATTAGAAGTTTCATAACCTGACAACACAAGCCAAGAAACTACGAGATCTATGTGCATCATCTATATACTTTATTCAACAAGTTGACATGGTATTGAAATAAATGAAATAACAATATCACATATAGGAAAACAAAAGAAATCTTTTTATTGATATAAATGGAGTGAGTTACAACCATAAATTTGTGTCAATCTTGTAGAAGAGATGCTCAAAGTTGTTGAATTTTCCTTCCTTTGTCAAGTTATACCTCCAATCACCCTAAATGCATGAAAGGATAACTATCACAACGACAACATAAGGTCAAAATCGTTCTCCAAAATCCAATATTTTTCATATGGAAGGCTGTAAATATATAGAGGAGTGGGGTAAGTTGGGAGTTCTTATCCTTTTACCAATATTTGGATTGAGATACACTCTTAATGGGAGGATGAGATCTAAGGATAGGGGATGGAAACTCCAAGGTAAGATAGAATAAGATTCAAAAGTTTTATCTGATGTAAATGGTTACAACAGATCCCAAAAGATTCTAGAAATGGAAGCTTCGAGATTCTCTCTCTTTTTCATGATTTTATATAAGCAATGCAAGTGCAAGGAGAGCAACCTGTAGGTGATAAACCCAGGCCACAATGGGGCAACCTATAGCTGAAAACTGTCCAACAAGAGGCCAAGGTGCATTGGTCTTAAACCTGGCTCAAATGATCTAGTTTAGGGTAGAAACTCCGGGGAATGCGAGAGTCATGAATAGGGCTTTGTGCAATGATGATGTAAAGGGGGAAAATGATGTGAATGATCCCATTAGGATGTTGATTGATCAAATGAGATAAAATACCATATAATAAGGGAGAAGGTTTTTGGGAAGAAAGAAACTCTTCAGTATTTTGAAGAAGTTGTGTGCCTCGCACAGAAGGAGAAGAATCATGCACAATATTCTACTAGGGGAAGAGGTGGCCAAAGAGGAAGAGGAAGGAGGAATTTTATGCGCAAGGGGGGTAGACAATTCCAAGGAGAAAAGTATGATCTTCATTGGATATGATGCAATAGATATGGACATGATTTATCCACATGTAATATTCCTTGGGACAAAATTGAGCAGGAAAGAAATGAAGGAAAAGGTAAAACACCTAACAAAGGGAAAGATAAAACACCTGAATTCGCTAATTATGTTGTGGCACATTGCAGCAGTGGAACAACTGAACACTTATTCAATGCTTCAATTTCTTCATGGAAATATGATTGGTTTCTTGATTCAGGAGCAACTTGCCACATGAATTTCAGGAGAGATTTCTTTGAAGAATTCACTGAAAATGTTAATGGAGCAGTATAATTTGTAGAAAAGACAAAAATGAAGACATCAACACTTGGCACTATTAGGCTCAAACTGCCTAGTCTTCCAGAATTTCTTCTACATGATGTTCTATCTCCCAAAGATGGGGAGAAAATTGTTGTTTTTGGTCCACATATGCCAACAAGGACACTCCATTCATATATTCGATGGCAAGGTTGAGGTCAAAAAAACATCAGATCACTCACTTTTCCTGAAGGAGAAGAAGAAAGACTTCTAAAGCTACAAGGAACCTCTACTTGTGCACATAACTTTTCATACAGCTCTCACTATGATTGATGTAAATTTCGATCAAGTCTTTCATGGCATGCTATATTTTGACACTTGAACCATGACAACCTTCATTTATTGAAAAAAAATGGTGTTATTAGTTTGCCTACAATTCCTAGGAAACTTAAGCAATTGTGATGCTTGTATTCTAGGAAAGCACAAAAAATAGTATTTTCATGATTCTCATTCGAGAGCACATAGAAAACTTCAACTAATTCATTTTGATTTATGTGGCCTAATTCCCGTTCCTTCTGTAAATGGTCATAAATATATGATGTCATTTATTGATCACTACACCAAAATGCATTGGGTTTATTTATTGAAGAAAAATTAGGATGCTTTTGAAACATTCATGAACTTTCATGCATGGATTGAAAATGATGCATAATATCATATTGACTCTATTCACACTGATAATGGAAAATAATGCACTTCAAATTAATTTTAAAACTATCTTCGCCAGAATGGGATCAAACATCAAACAATCGTGCCATATAATCCACAACAGAATGGATCAGATGAAAGAATGAACATGACAATCTTAAATATTGTACGTTGCATGATGGTTTTCAAGAATGTTAAGATGATGTTTTGGGATGATGCAATTCTATGTGTTGTGTATATAAATAATATGTGTCCATATAATGATATAAAAACAAGACTCCTTATTAAATGTGGTATGGCCATATTCCTTCAGTGAGGGATCTCGAGGTTTTTGGTTCCACTTGTTATGCCTTGATACCTAAGGAGAAACAAACTAGGTGAAAGGAGTCACAAGTGTATCTTATTAGGGTACTCAAATACCTCCAAAGCATACTATCTCTATGCTAAAGTTAATAAGAATTTTATGTTATATAAATATGTGATCTTTCTTAAATATTCCAAGACTGACAATGTTGTTGAGCAACAACTTGATCACTTGGATAGATTCAAACATGTAAAGTCTTTTCAAGAATTTAATAATGAGATTCCACATCTTGAAGGGGGGATTTCTATACTACATTAATATGTGGAATATTCTTCTAAAACACTCTCTCCCACACATGAAGCTCCAACCACTGATGACACTTTGAGTAATGTGATTAAAGGAATTAGAAGACTAAATCTTGATTCAACGCCATCTCAGTCAACTAAGAAACTTGGGACATGTTAGAAAGGCCCTCCAAAATGGTTGACAAAGACACTTGAAAGCGTTCATCTTGGTAAGGTTGGAAAGATAGGAACAAGAAGTTCAACCAGACAAAATGGAGGTGATGTAGACGATTCTGGTTCACCTGTTGATATGGATGTTTCTTATGATTGTGAACTAAAATTGTCTACAAATTTTGAACCAACTTTCTTAAAAGAAGCTGCTTCACATGATGAATGGAAAGAATCAATGCAGAAAAAAATGATTCCTTGATAAAGAATGGCACCTGGAAGATGGTTGATCCTCCATTGGGAACCAAACCAATAGGCTGCAAGTGGGTCTTCAAGAACAAGTATAAAGAAGATGGCTCACTTAACAAGCACAAAGTAAGGCTTGTGGAAAACGGTTTTGCATAGAAGGAAGGGGTCAACTATGAGGATAATTTTGCCTCCATAGCAAAATGGGCTACCATACGAACACTCTTTTCCTTGACTACTTAGAACGGTTGGAAAGTCCATCAAATGGATGTAAAATTTGCTTTCTTCAATAAATATATGAAAGAGAATGTTTTATGTCCTAGCTAGAAGGATTTGTTGTGAAGGGTTAAGAAAACAAAGTATGCAATCATGTAAAATCCTTGTATGACCTCAAGCAAGCACCAGAAGCCTATTACGAGAAGTTAATTAAGCATCTTGATGATGCAACTTTGTTTGTCAAGAAAGTAAAAAAAGTAATTATATATCTTGTAAGTTTGAAAGAATGTTATGAAGAATAGGTAAAATATATTATGTTAAAAAAATATAATATAGTTATAATGATTATATATAATTAATATATATTAGATAATAAATAATTGATATATATATAAGTGATAATATATTAATAAATGTATTTAATTCGAAAATAACTATAAATGTATATTACAAAGTAATTGAGAATATAATATCTTTATAAATATATTTAATTAAAACATAAATTTAATATATTTTTAATTAAAACAATAATATTTAAATGTATATTATGGGAGGAATTGTGAGTTGAAAAAGAAAAAGTGTAAAGAAAACAAATTTGTTGAACAAGTTTAGTTGAACATGATTGGAAGTTTGCTTTAAAAAAAAATGGTGTATAAAACAAAGAATTAAAAAAAGTTTATTAAAAATTTAGACAATGTTATATTTGTTTTATAATTACATTTATATTTATATTAAATAATTATTATAGAATATATTACGAAATTAGGAGATCTCATTTCAAGTATTGAAAAGAAATTAGGCTATGAATCATATATTTTATTTTTCTATAATAAAATACAATTAAAGAAAAATAGTGTGGATGTCGTTGGAAGTGTGACTCTAATTTATCACAAGATGCTATTTTCCTTTAAGTTCAATTAAGAAATAAAATACACTAATTTTTGCTTATAGTGTAATACTATAAATAGTAAATGTAGAACTCATATTAAATTATAGTTAATATGAGTTTTCCATTTATTTACCTTCCATAGAATTACACTATAAGCAAAAATTACTATATTTTACTTTGTAAATGAATTTATGAATTTAAGGTCTAAAATAATAAAGATAAAAGATATTAATTTATATTTAAACATATAATTATATTAATGTTTTAAAGCAGTAATATCTCATATTCTTTGTAACATTCTTTCAAATATCCAATCATATTCACCCACACTTCTCCAACGAGATCATTTTCTTTACATGCTTATCTTTCGCTGGCGAAAATATAGGGAAAAATATTGTGGATGCTATGTTCGACATGGGAGATGAATCAGAGAACATTAATTTAATTATAAGTCTTTTATGACATTTAATTCTAGATGAGAGAGATAGTATTAATTATT
>APFE031165886.1:0-14712 GCA_000404065.3 Pinus taeda | reverse complement strand
AAGGAGGGGAGGGGTTAAAAGGTTGGGCAATAAAATTCATTAGGGTGAAGGTTGATAACGACATTTGAGAAGCAGAGAGAATGTGATATAGGAGAGATAGGGTGCAGAGTTGAGAGATTGATATAACATATAACATATGTTATATAACAAAAAGACATATAACATAAATTTTAACTATAGAAATTCCCCTCATTTTATCATATAAATAGTTTATTTGTAAATAAACTTTGTTACAATAACAGATATAATTAAGTTAAATTAAACTTAAGTTCAAATTAACTTTAATAGTAAATAAAATAATAAATTTATTGATTATATAATATTATAAAAAATCATGATACTAAATGATGATATTTATTTTTCACCCCTTTCACTTCTTTTCGATAAATTTTTGAACCTAAAATTTAATAAAAAAATAAATTTCACACAAATTAATATACTAAACTTTCTTTTATATATATATATATATATTATATATATACATTATATTATATAAAATTAATTACATATTATCTACTTAATTACACATTATTAATAATATAAAATTTATAAAATTTAGACTCTAATAATTTAAGGGAAAAATAGTGGAAAAAATCATTTGTGACATAAATCTCAATCAAAGTGTGACCCATCTATTTGAACATATTTATTAGAAGTGAATAAAAAGGAAAAATCTTTGATGGTTTAATGGAGAAGTAGTGAATATTTTGGTTAGTTGGTCAATGAAGGAAGGTTATGAACTTTAATGTTATTGTGAGCATGTAAAGAAAATGATCTTGTTGGAGAAATGTACGTGAATATGATTGGAAGTTTGAAATAATGTTAGGAATAATATGAGAAATTATTGTTTTAAAAATTTAGAACAGTAATATAATTATATGAATAGATACAAATCAATATAATTATATAATTAAAATGACATGATATATATTAGTATTTGCACCACATGTTGCAAAGGAAATGTCGCAAGATGATGGCATAATATATATTGTCTGTTTCATCAACTCTTAATGACTGACCTTTTGATTGAATGTAAAAGTGGCTTGCACCTATTGAGACATTTTGTCCTTTTTTTCACTCAATAAAGACACCAAAAGGGAGACTGCTACTTCCACCACCCTGTGTTGTAGAATTCTCTTCTCACCACACCAATGGCAACATGATTTTGATTATCCATAGCAAATTTCATGATATTCAAAGGAATTGACTTGTTAATAACACTATAGGGAAGTCTAAGGAAGTACAAGCAATATGCCTCTTCTGAATGTTAGATTTCACAGAAAATGCATGAAAAAATAAACTCTACAACAATGAGAACTGAAATAAAACCAACTATCTATAAACACCCAACTTGAGTTTTTGAATCTCTTTGGATCCTTACTAAAAAAATAAGTCATATTTCAACCTGTCCTGTTTCTAAGGCAGAGAAGAATACAAACACTTATCCACATTACAGATATTAAGGATAGAACACACCATGGGTGCGACTATTGAAAATCAATTCCAAACACCAAAACTCCAAAACATTAATGAAATGAAATCAAACATTTCCCCTGAAAAATTATGGGGCGAAGATAGTAGGTATTGTAGATGAATTTAAGCATGAAATTTTTGTATATGATGAGGGAACAAAATTCCCCAATTTAAATAACTGTTAGTGCACTGTCTCATGGCTTTGGTCCATGTCACAAATTATGGCATTAATGAGTCAGAATTTTGAATGAGTAAAGTCTTGACTTGATCCATTTCATTAATTAGCAATAAATATAGTGGAAAACTCTATTGTGACCTGCTTAACACTTGTTCTAAGTGAACTACCATAGATATATAGTTACTTCACTACAATCCAGAGTTCCATATATCATCCTCCTCCTCTGGTTTAGATATGGAGGTCGAGAGGGTAAGATACTTCAGGAGATAGGTTGAATTTCTTAGAATGCTTCTTTTAAAAAATTTCTATAGATATATAGTTACTTCATTATACCATAGAATTGAAACCAAATAGCTAAACATGAAGATAGTTCTTCAATCCATCCTCCTTTTCTAGTTTACATAAGGATGTACAGAGGGCTAGGTACTTCAGGACATGGTAGAATGGGCCAAATAAGAAAGGGAGACTACTAAAGGTGCATTGATATATGTAGAAGGTTTTGATTGCTCATAATCATTTTAGTCATCGGGAAATCGATCCATGTTGTCTAGGCCTCCCACTACAGCTCCCACCAAGATGTTGGGATTGGGTGCATTGCTGTGGAGAGATTGGAAGCTTGCATTGCATGGAATGGGCTGAGGATGATTTTTCTTGCAGGGAAGAGAACAGTCTTTGTGATGAATACATTTTGGAGAGCGAGAACCATATCCAACGATGTATGACATCTTGAGAGGAAAATCCCCCAATATCCTCTCAAGATGGATGCACATGATCACTAATCATGCGATACCATGCAGAATCTAATAGATAACCCGACAGACTTATCCTTGGGTTTTTTCATTGTGGTCCCTTTTCCATTTATTAAATACTAAGATCTATAATTCGAATTCCACAAAATTTCCAAACCGAATTCAAAACTATTTGTGGGATACAACAGTGCCAACTACACATGAATGGAAATGCATCAAAGAATGATTATTGTTGGACTCAGAAGGATCTATAAAAAAAAAAAGTCATATTTCTAAAATGAGTTAAGATATATGAATGATCCAAGCCTTAGATGAAAAAATAGTCATTTAAGTATATTCTCAAGACTTTTGTGCTACAGAATTTAGAAGTCATCATTCCATTCATCATTATGCCTTATCTACATTAATTTACATAGGTTATTTTAGTACATCAACTCTAGGAGAACTTAATGTTATTAATATGAGAATATTTGCATTTGAAATTATTTATTTAACTTATTTAATTATCCAAACAATTCTCTAAACATAAAATTTCTTTTTAAATAAAATAATTCATATTTATAATTTAAATATTCAATTAAATCGCATAACATATCACATCTTCATTCATCAATGCTACTCCTACTTTTGCTACTAGCATAGGGGCTTCACTCAATGAAATTTTAACATAACACACACATTCATGGAATAGTAAATGATACCTTTAATTTGAATACATATTGGAAAATACCTCTAAAAACCACTTTATTTAACCCTATACCGATATGAACCCAATACACCTTGCCAATTTAAAAAACCACTACTTTCACTAGATATTATAGGTATCGATTGTTTCATCAAATTTTTTTATACCCCTTGATATTTATATCCCTTTATTTTAATTAACAATGGTAAGAAAATTATGCACCTAGAAAGAATAGCCTAAATACTAGGTAGATGAAAACTTGAAAGTTTCAATAAACAATAGGTAGATATAAGTTGGCTTATTTACAAATACATACTGTGAAAAAATTGAATGGAAAATAAATATATTTTAACTCTCAATCGCATCTATATTCTGTTTAATAATGAAAAATATACACTACAACATTTCAAAAAAAATAATCGATAACCAACAAAATGGTTCACCTTTCATCTCGCTTATAGAATAGGAGGAGAGAAAGCACAGTGAATATGGACACATGAAAAATCATATCAGGTTTGCCTTTGTCAAATCATAGCCCTAACTAGATCACCTAGTGCACCATAGTCGCATGGTAAGAGTACCAAGTAAGTGCGTCTCCATCAAAAGATGATCTGGAGCATGCAAGCATGCTTCCCTTCTTTAAGATTTGTGTCCTCTACCTAAGATGGAAATTTCTCATGCATAACTCTTGTAATCTAATAAGGATATGCACCCTCTTTGTAAGAATAGATAATGCATGCTAAAAATAACAAAAGAAAAGCTCTAATAATAATAGAAAAACTCTATCCAAAATTCAAATTGCTAAATTTGAAACAACATTTAAATTGGAATCAGCTGAAGGTGTGACATTCATGCCCTTAGCATGCATGCACCCTCTTCCAAACAATAGTATATTTCACTATCTCTTGTGGCATGCATGTGCCTTCTACCAAGAAATAATCAGTATCATTCTCTCCTTCACTTTCATTTAACCTGTTCATCACTAATCTGTAAGGAAAGGGTGAAGGTGCCATATTTGTTGTATTCTCTACTACCCCATCATTTGGAGGATCACTAGTTGAGAAACAGGTAAAAAATCTTAACATAAACATTAGATGTATATCATAGAGGTATTAGTAATGTGATGCATGTATGTTTTGAAGCGATGCTGCTTGGGAGTGAGAGGATAAGCAGGAAATGGGAGAAGAAGTAGGAAGTGGGAGTGGAAACAAGAGAAAGGACTAACATTTTCAAAATCTCCGAGGTTGGGATCAATTTTGGGAGTGAATTTTACATAATATATATTTTGATGCATATATGTCAACAAAAACATGTGGAATAATGAATTTGTGATAAAAAACATAAAAACATGGATTAAACCATCTAACATCATTCATATAGTAGTTATAATATTCATCAACCACAGGTCCACAAATTACATGTTCTCATTTATATAGCATGTAAGGCTGCACATAACCAAAATAACATCGAGTGTAATCCATATTTGAACCGAAAATACATCCACAAATAGGTTTTGGATGGCCTCTAGCATCCAAAAAAATCATGTTACCAAAAATACCTACATATCATCAAAAGCATTGCATATCTTGGGATCTTTGTCATTAATATCACCCTCTAAGCATTAAGATAAGATATTAAAAACTTAGCATGTCAAGTCAAAAAAAAAATTTGAGTGGCAGGTACATTTTTAGTAGGGTCATGGTAAAGGAGTTTGAAAACCAATGTCACTACAATCAAGGTACATAAAAGGCTTGGTTCTATTAATTAAATACGAGTTCCATACCCTAGAACATGACAAAATCCAATGGAAACATTGAATTCACCCACTCCTGAAATCCTGAAAAAGTGATAAGTCTATTGGGTTTTGAGTGAGACCTAAAATTAAAATTTCTTCATACGAAATCTAATGAGGTTGGAACCACTCTCAAACATCCTGAGTCATTTCATGGTAATGTTAAAAAAATTAAGTCAAAGGATGACAATGAATTCTCCTTTATCTTTCATTTTCATCCTTTTACTTTAAAAATTTAACATTACCATGAATTGCATGTCAATACTAGGACCATAGATTTGAATATTAGACTACTATGCACCTAATATTACCATAGTGTTTTCTTTCTCGCTCCCACTGTCGATACTCCCACAATACTCCATAACCTCTATTTCTCAAACCAACTTTATTTTTGCCTCCGCGTGACCATGTAATGTACAAACAATACCTTATAATATACACAT
Organism: Pinus taeda; assembly: GCA_000404065.3. Lineage (NCBI taxonomy): Eukaryota > Viridiplantae > Streptophyta > Pinopsida > Pinales > Pinaceae > Pinus > Pinus taeda. The sequence goes on along the minus strand of APFE031165886.1, from coordinate 9,392 downwards.
TGTTATACAATATATAATAAACTTTTACCCGCTATTATATTTTCAATATATTATTTCATTTTTTCCTCATTTTTTATACCCTAATATGAATGCACGTGATATGGTATTTCTTTTTTAGTGAAGCCTCTATGACTACCCATTTATGGTGTTTCTTTTACAATATGTGGTGCAATTGCTAACTTAATACCAATACAAAAATCCCACTTGTGAAGTGTTGGGTGTAGGAATTGCGCTTGAGCAAACTCGTCAACACTTAATTGTCAACCCAAGGGTTTCGCAAAATTAGTGTTGGAATTATGATACATATGTTGTACTTGATGGCAACCCACTCATCTCAGATTATAAATTATAGTGCAGAAAACTTCACACACTTTCATGCAGAGAAAAGTTCCTTTCATGTAGAGAAAAGTTCACACACTTTCATGTAGAGAAAAGTTCACACTTTCATGCAGAGAAAAGTTCCTTTCATGCAGAGAAAGTTCACGCACTTTCATGCAGAGAAAAATTCACGCACTTTCATACAAAGAAAAGCACACGCACATGGGAAATCTTATGGTTGGTTCATGGTATTAGTCCGATAGTTTTTGATCCTAAGGTATTGGTCTGTGGTATTGCATCCAAAAGAATTGAACCCAAGTATTGGGTCCCTGGTATTGTTTCTCAATGGTTTTGGTCCATGGTTTTGGGTGAGGCCTAGCCTATAAAAAGGAAAGGAGATCATTTGGCTAATCACAAGTGTTGAAAATCTTAAGAAGAGAAAGATCTGAATTTCTGATAATCGGTTGGTGAGACATAATTAAATCTGAATCAAGGAGAAACCGGAGCATTATAAGTTAGAGCTACTGAAGAGTTGGGACCCCTTTGACACATGAACATATCTGTGATTTTGACAATCTAGGGTACGTTTGAGAAATGATAAACTGTCTAAATCCAGAGGTGTGCAGGAGCGGCAACGGTGCAGTGCGGAGGTGCGTAGAACCAGAGAAGAAGTAGGTGCGGAGTTGCACAGACTCGTCACGACAGAAGTGCGGATATCTGCAGGTCTCCTTCGGTGAAGTTGTGGACCTTTCTTGAAATATATTTTAGCTATATTTTATCTATTTCTATAGAGATTTGGGTTTAAATTGTTTTCTGGTAACTGGTGTTATTTTCTAGTTACTGCATTCTGAGAAGTTATTTGTTTAAAGGAGATTGGGTGATGCACATGTACATGATGTTTTGGATCCAGTTTGAAAATTGATGAAATGTGGTCCTTGGAAGGAAAGAGAAGGTAGTAGCCTTCTGTAGGTCAGCACCTACGTACTAGTATTTCAGCTAGTATAAGAGCTAAGGGGGTTGTAGCTCCCTTCCAGAAGAAGTTGGAAAACGAGAGAGGGTTGTAGCTCTCTGCAAGTTGCAACCTGCGTACCGGTAAAAGACTGCACCAGTACAAAATCATTGTAAGAAGAAGTTTCTAATTGAAAGATGATAGAGACATATTGCAGCAGGTGGTTTTCACCCACATTGGGTTTCCACCTTACATCTTGTGTTCCTTGGTGTGACCGTCTATTTTGTGTTCCTGCTCATTATTCTATGATTCTCACATACAGATTAATGACAAACATCTGAAGAATAAATTAAATTATAAGTTTGGAAGGTATATGCAAGTTTCAATTGTCAGATCTGAAAATATTTGTATAAATTGATAAGAGTTTGATAATATTGATTCACCCCCCCCTCTCAGTATTATTTCCAACACTATGATCTCCAATCTAACTTTCCATGCAACAAAGTTTGATGCATCACCCAACGTTTCATGCCCCTTGAAGGTAGAGGATGACATATTGACAATATTCTATATGAAAGATAGGGCTTCAATGCTTGTATTCTTTTGGGCTTGTCTTTTACCTCAACTCTATTTCCATGTTAAACTTTCTAATTGTTCTATGATGTATGAGTTACTTTATCCCAATTTATCTTTTCATTAACAATGCATCCAATTATTAGCAATGTAATCAATCATAATTGTAACTAAAGAAAGAAAAATATATGCAATAAAAAAGAAGACAACAACACAACCATAAGAGACAACAAATTGGTCGATGACCAGGGAAAAATTCCACAAGGGGGAAACCCTTTCAAATCTTCTTCTTTAGTAGATCGTCATAAAAATATTTTAGCAGAGAGTACAATCAGCCCAATACATATAATTGTAGTAGATAATAACGAATCAGATCTATAGATCTGTGTAATACTAGAGAGAAACCCAGATCTACCAGATCACTGAAGTCAACTAAAGCCAAGACGTTAAACCCTAGATCTAAACTATGGTCACCCTCATCAACACTATCTATGTGGGACCAAAACTCTCAGGTTTCTGCAGTGTGATTGTGACTACAGAGTCACTCGTAGGAAGTATTTATGCATGCGAACGAGGTGAAATACACAAAATACCTAGGGTATCTCCCTTAAAGTTGCTATGCGAGTGACCAAGAGGTCCTAGATGCTCTCAGGACTATTCTTTGCAAGCATCCGGGGACCTGAACCTTCCAATCTGCGTCTGAACCTAGAGTCCCTCTCACAAAATTTGCTCCCAATGACTAGAGATCCCTAGTCTCTCTCTTTCCCACTCTATTCCTATGACTAAGTACCATAATACCCTGATCTGTGCCAGCGGCCGAGATCTGGAAACCCAAACTCAGAGTGAACCTTTCGCCAATGATTTCGAACCTTGTGCGAACTATTATGGGCAAATTTAGTGTCTTTTCAAACGACTAATCCCTAGACCTAGTAGCAAGTATAGAGCAACAATTAAAGTAATTCCATTGCTTTTCCTATAGCTAACAGATAAAATAAAGAGAAGCAAAAGTACCAACCTGTATCTCTCGCTCGATCCCTCTTCCCTTTGACTGCTTTCGCCACTCCTTTCTGTACTTAACTCGCTTGAAAGGTACCTGCACACAAGTCGAGACAGAAAACCATCAAAGCATACATATCGATCTGTTAACTAAACACATTATAGAATCAAAAATACAATGTACATTTCATAACACATGAATGGAAAAAGCATAGAACTCTTTATTCATAGAAAGGAAGATTACAACCCATGTAGATGCATGTTTGATTAAGCGTCATCCTCCCAGCTTCAAACCCTTCTCTCCTCATGGAAACAACAATTTGACATGATAACATTACTCTCTCTACTAATCTCATCCAAGTAGCATTTCCTTATCTCAAGAAGTTCCAACCTTCACTAGCCAATGAGAGCTTGGTCCTTTTATAGCTGAAAAGAGGAGGCTTGGACATTAATTGCCCTCATGAATGCTTTGCCATATTTGGGAAGTGGTTCCATGGAGGAAGGGATAATGGATTAAGGTTCATTCACCTCCTTCCTCATCCAAAAGCAAGCCTAATCCCTCTAGAAACCTCTAGAATCATCCATTGGATGAGAAATCCAATGAATTTATTTGAAAAATTCAATGGATCTCGCCCATCATAGGTGATACAAAGGCCAGGTGCTATGCATAGCACCTTGATAGCGTAGTGCCTGCCATTCATTGCAACCAAATAGAAGGCCACCTGCAATGATCTCCTTAGGGACATTTTTTGGATGAATGGTGTCATAAAAATTTTTGGGAAGCAAGCACGATGTAGGTTAACTTCATCAGGGAATGAAAACAACTGAATTAGGGTTTGATGAACCCTAATAATACAGATCTGGAAGTTTGGGTTGATGTGCCCAAATTTTCTTGTAACAAATGGCCCCTAAAGCATGAAGTCGAAAATAACCATGTCGAGTGAGATGCTTTACCATTTGGAGAGAAGGTTTCGAACTGGAAGGTGACCTGCATCAGTTACAATACAAATATCATGATACTTTGATTTTTTCTCACAATTTAGCTAAGGGAAGGCATACCCATGCTCAGCTTTATAAACTTTTATTACATGTACAAATATAGCTGATTATAGATATAGACCCATGAATGGTTGACCATGAATGTAAGGCCATTGTACATTTTATATAGTACTCCTGAACATATATCGCAACCCAGATGGATGAAACTAGATCTGGGGTCTTCAATCTCATCTAATCTTTCACCCAAGTACAAGTCTAACCATGTGAATAAATGATCTAAAGTCGAACATGGAGAAATCGTCTTATTACCAACCAATGATGTAAGCCATTAACAGACGCGAGAGGAATCACTGATAATGATAATGACCCTCAAGGTACTGCAATACATTCTGCATGGTGTGAATAAATGATTTGATGTCGAACACCAAACGAAGTCTTTCGGTCAAAGGCCATTGATGTCAACCTATTGCCGGAAGCAAGAAACCTGCCATTGATGTGTGCAAGCCTCAAGGTACTGAAGGGGTGTTTCTAAGTCAACTTCTTGGATGATGTGCTGATGTCAACAAGAAGCGACTCGTCGCAAGAGGGCCTTGATGTATCCCACATCAACGACATGAAACGAGGTAAATGATTTTGGAGATGAAACATCGACTGACGACACAAGGTTCAGGAATGGAAAGCATGAAAATGAAGGTTTACTGTATTGCAAAGGATGAAGTTTTGAACTGAATGACTTCTCTTGAACATATCGGCACCACTGAGGTGAATTGGTAGCATTGACTCAAAACAAAGTGATGGATGGTATGATAGACCAAAGATATGATAACCATCAAGCTGAATGACCCAACCCACATAGTCATGGTGATGAGGTGAAAGTGTCATGTTCAAGAGTGACCTGCTACCATAAAGTGTTCCCAGCTTTTTCCCATTTTCCCCAGTCATTTCTGACTAGTACTTCTTTGTTTTTAATCAAGCTTGAGGAGGATAACATATGCTTGTTGTATAATTTCACCCTTCTGGTGAATCCATCGCTATTTGATGTTTTAATGAGTCTAGCGAAGGTAAAACTCAGTCTTGTCTAGATGGACAAGTTTGTCACTATTTAAAGTTTTTAACGAGTTTAACAACAAAGATAACTCGGTCCTTTTCACATTTAGAGAGTCTGAAAAGGGACTAAAAGGAAACTCCACCAGTTCTTTTTCGTAAATTTGTCTCTCAAGTTTGAAAAAGCATAAAACAGTACAAGAGAGAACCTATTGATCATGTTTGATCAACGAGTACCTTTGTCGTAGTTAATCTAACTCAGCCCGAAGAAGGGGTAAAATTATACTCAGTAGATATCGATTCTAATCCATTAACGAGCTAGAAACGACAAGCGCTTGGCAATCTTTTCGTATTTAAAGAGTCTGAAAAGAGCTTAAAGAGGACTCCATTTTAGGAATAAGTGGTGTCTAGGATAGCAACTGGTTCTAGTGATGTTGGAACTTCTCAAAACATGTTGATTTATGTGAAGAGGTTGGCTAGTAAGACCACTCATTGCAACTGTTCCTCAAAAAAGGTAAAACAACCAAGTGAAAGCACATGATCAACCAAAGAGATGGTGGTTATGGGATGAAAACAACCAAGGCTCATCTGATGAAAGAGTCTGATAGAATGGCAATCACGAGGGTTAAAATGGAAATGGGTTCATTTTTAGACTAGCTTGAACCATAGGGAACTATGCTTGGATTCAGTTTCATGTTTATACAAGCTTGAAATGAAAAACTATGCTTGGATTCAGTTTCATTTTTACGCAAGCTTAAAATGAAAAACTATGCTTGGATTCAGTTTACATGCCCCCAGCATGATGAAAAGGAGAATCTTCTATAACCAGATGGAAGTCACTACATTGAAGCAGGATAGTTATCCAACACCTTTTTGGCTTCGTCAAGATAGACAAAGGTGAATGGGGTGATTCCCTTCACATAACCTACAGGGAAACTTAACCTTACCACTAGGTGCATGCCCTCCAAGCCTCATTACATTCACCTAAGCAGACTACTCATGGCTATCAGGTGGATAGAATGAAGGTTATTTACGAGATCAAGTGAAAGACTCCACTGGGATTTTACGAGATCTAATCAAAGACTTGAATTGGAACTTTGTTCAAGGGGTCCTTGTTTCATTTTTTAATGAGCTTGACACAAGACAAGGAACTCTACTCAAATTCCTTGTTTCATTTTTTAACGAGGTTGACACAAGACAATGAACTATCCTCATATTCCTTGTTTCATTTTTTAACAAGGTTGACACAAGACAAGGAACTTTCCTCGTATACCCTTGTTTCATTTTTTAACGAGGTTGACACAAGACAAGGAACTATCCTTGAACTCCTTGATTCATTTTTTAACGAGCTTAACACAAGACAAGGAACTATGCTCTTAGGAGTTGTTTCATTATTTAATGAGGTTGACACAGTAAAAGAACTATCCTCATATCCTTGGTTTCATTTTAACGAGGTTGACACAAGACAATGAACTATCCTCAAAGACCCTTGATCACAACTTATAACTGGTCATGAAGGAGAGATCTGGCTCCAATGCCCCCAGTACATGATGTACAACATCATTGAATTGATCCTCAGTTGATGTAGGCATGGAATAGGTTGCCACATAATTAACCTGCGGTGGGGATGATACCATTGGTATAAATGGACCATTTAGGGAAGATGGTTGATTAGGAGCAATATTTGGTTCGGGAAATGAAAGTTGGTCAACAATGACAATTTTGCCTTCATGCGGGAAACAAATCACTCGAAAGAGTGTTGAAACAATAGCTCCCATGCCATAAACATAGTCGCGCCCAAGTAGTAAATTTCAAGCTTGTATAAACATGAAATTAAATCCAAGCACAGTTCCCTATGGTTCAAGCTTGTCTAAAAATGAACCCACTTCTAGTTTAACCCTCATGATTTCCATTCTATCAGCCTCTTTCATCAGATGAGCCTTTGTTGTTTTCATCCCATCGCCACCATCTCTTTGGCCAATCATACACTTTCACTTGGTTGTTTTACCTTTTTTGAGGAAAAGTTGCAATGAGTGGTCTTATTAGCCAGCCTCTTCACATAAATCAACATGTTTTGAGAAGTTCCAACATCACTGGAACCTGTTGTTATCCTAGACACCACTCGTTCCTCAGAATGGAGTCCTCTTTAAGCTCTTTTTAGACTCTCTAAATATGAAATGATTGTCGAGTGCTTATCATTTCTAGCTCATTAATGGATTAGAATCGATATCTACTGAGTATAGTTTTACCCCTTCTTCGAGCTGAGTTAGATTAACTATGAAAAAGGTACTCGTTGATCAAACATTATCAATAGCTTCTCTCTTGTATTGTTTTATGCTTTTTCGAACTTGAGAGACAAATTTACAAAAAAAACTGGTGGAGTTTCCTTTTAGTGCCTTTTAAGACTCTCTAAATGTGAAAAGGAATGACTTATCTTTGTTGTTAAACTCATTAAAAACGTTAAATAGTGACAAACTTGTCCATCTAGAAAAGACCAAGTTTCACCTTTGCTAGACTCCATTGAATTTTTCAAATAAATTCATTGGATTCCTCATCCAATGGATGCTTCTAGAGGTTTCTAGAGGGATTGGGCTCGCTTTTGGATGAGGAAGAAGATGAATGAACCTTAATCCATTATCCCTTCCTCCATGGAACCACTTCCCAAATATGGCAAAGCATTCATGAGGGCCATTAATGGCCAAACCTCCTCTTTTCAGCTATAAAAGGACCAAGCTCTCATTGGCTGGTGAAGGTTGGAACTTCTTGAGCTAAGGAAATGTTGCTTCGATGAGATTAGTAGAGAGAGTAATGTTATCATGTCAAATTGTTGTTTCCATGAGGAGAGAAGGGTTTGAAGCTGGGAGGATGACGCTAAATTGAACATGCATCTACATGGGTTGTAATCTTCCTTTCTATGAATAAAGAGTTCTATGCTTTTTCCATTCATGTGTTATGAAATGTACATTATATTTTTGATTCTATAATGTGTTTAGTTAATAGATCGATATGTATGCTTTAATGGTTTTCTGTCTCGGCTTGTGTGTAGGTACCTTTCAAGTGAGTTAAATACAGAAAGGAGTGGCGAAAGCAGTCAAAGGGAAGAGGGATCGAGCAAGAGATACAGGTTGGTACTTTTTCTCCTCTTTCTTTTATTTGTTAGCTATAGGAAAAGCAATGGAATTACTTTAACTATTGTTCTAGACTTGCTACTAGGTCTAGGGGTTATTCGTTCGAAAAGACACTAAATTTTCCCATAACAAAATGGCTTCTCCACTGGGGATACTAAGCAAGAGGGTTTACCAAACGAATCACAAACTGCAATATACACCTTGGTGGTAAATTAAATAGAAATTACCAAGGATTTACCGTACAACAATCAGTCTTCCTGAATGTTGTGTTCAGTGCATTGTGATCGGTAAGGCGGCAGACTCGGCTTCTTAAGGATAAATGATTTAAACCTATTGGGGTCTCCGACTATATACACGACAGTACAGGGAGCACAAGTCCGCACTAGTACTTACCGATTCAGAGAGGAGGATGTAGAAATTTCACTTGTAGAACAAACCGATATATGAAATGTCCTAAAGCATAATACTTGTTCTACTTCTACAAAACATTAAGCGAAAGCATAGTTGAATTAATGAGCAACATCAAGTAGAAACTTGCATAACTGATCAAGAGAAATAATCACACATTACACAAGATATATCTAGGGGAAAGCACCAGCATAAAACCCCAACCATGTATTATCAATCAAGTGGAAATCCTCTTCAACATACAAAAAGAATTAGCTCAATAGCTATCCTGCTCTCTCTATACTCTGATGATCTTCAATCAGAAGATGAAAATCATGGACTACCTAGGCCTCAATATATAGGCCACAATTCCTCCAATCTCCTATAATAAATCCTTCTCCATGCAAGGAATACTAACTAGAAATATCCAAGCGTCTGATACTACACTATCCCACATCTGATCTCAACTGGGTCTCTGACAAAACTAACATGCAATAGTTATCCATGAGTGAATCCTCAGTTATCTAAAATAATAGTTGTCACATGCATGCGAGCATTAACAAACTATATTTTATTATTTTAACAACTTGTTAAAATAATCTAACTGGACTTGACTAGTAAAAATAAGTCAACTGATTCTCTCATTATAGAACTGAACCTTATCTCCTTTAATCAAGGGATAAATTCCTAAATCAAGGGAGAAAATAATTGCATGATCTCATAAAGACTTTAAGTCTAATTTTCCATAATTAATTAACTCCTAGATATTAATTAATTAATATTTTAAACTGATGTTAAGACCAAAATTAATTTTACTTCCTATAGATAGACTAGGGACTGCTATAAATAGGAAGGGACCCATAAATGCTATTTTTAGAACTTTCTGTTTTTAGCAATTTCACCTCTCACCCAATGTGGCCAATGACTTCACTGGCCAAACTGCTATTTTTAGCAGGTCTATTTTTAGCACATTCTAAATTTAGCATTTCTTGTTGCAC
>APFE031165879.1:15217-30543 GCA_000404065.3 Pinus taeda | reverse complement strand
ACCATACATCTACGAAATCAACAAGAAAACAAATGGGTGAATCTTGTGAGGAAGGTGGGCCCAGTCCTTCTCACAAGATTCCCCGAAAAGAAGGAAACGGATTTAAGTGCTCAGAACCAGTTTATATTCATATGCCAAAAAGATTGAGTACCATCGAACTCAGACTTGCTGATGTTCTTCAAAACTTGATTACAGACTGACTGACCTCCCCCCGTTTCATGTAGATGTCTCCTCTTTGTAGACGGGACATCTACTACAATAGAATATTACAGCTTTTCAGTTAACACTGTGTGTTTAAAAATAAGCAAATTAGAATGCTGTTACAACCATATGATTATACATCCTTTTCTGGAGCTTCGGCTGTACATGGTGAATAACTGATTGCTATTCCCTTCGCTATTTCCCCATGCTGTTCTCTATTCTTCCGCTTGATTGTGCCACGTTATCCTCTTTTCGATAGCTGCCATCTGTTGTCCATGGCTACAAAATAGCTGCTTTGGGTAATTGCTGGTATTGTGGCAGCTGTGCTGTTGCTGCTTCTCGTGTTGCAGCAACTTCTTAGTTGCTGTTCTTCGTGTTGCAGCAACTGTTTATTATACTCCTGCAAGCTTATGACAGTTGTTAACGATTCTAGTCAGCATTTCCATAGATAAGTGAAAAGATACTTACGAATATGAAGTAAACAATTAAATATAGATTTGCGGAAGATTGCTCCATACCTTGGGGTTAATATATCCTTATGAACTAAAGGCTTTTGCTTATTACTACAAAAAGGGTAAATATACGGCAAAAGATAGGGTCAAAAACTGATCAATTGCGAGTCCCAACATACCAAAGATAAGGAAATGGAAGATGGGCTTCAACACAAGGATGGTCTAGGCGTTTGGAAGGAAAAAGGTGAGTAGTCATGACGCAAAAGGATCTTTGTGTAGTGGAAAATGTCATGATATGTGCAGTGAAGAATTAGTTCCTTCAAGTGTCCAATGATGCATGTTTCATTGTGATTTCGAAAAATCACTTTTGCATTAGATTGTCTTCAACTCTTAGCACCATTCCTGCATAAAAATTGTCACCTTTGTGTGCCATCTCCATCGATCATTCCTGTATGAAGTTACTCAAAAACAAATTAGCTCATTTTCAAGAATTTATGAAATGTCCATTTTTTAATTATTTTTCGAAGTTACACTAATTGTGGATGAAAAGGGTGTCGTATTGTAATGTTGATCTTTCTGCATAAGCTTCTCATTGACCTACACATAACACCAATCTCATTTCACTTGTTAGTATATGCATCCTAACTTTTGCCCACAAATTCACAAAAAAATACTTTTATTTCCTCCCAACTAGAAATATTGCATGTCCCCATGCAATGTACTCATTGATTGTGCAATACTTTTTCAAAATGTTTTTAATGGTTTGCAGGAAAATTGATTTAAAACATTTGAAAAGGCATTGTATTTGTTAGGGAACAAGTAGTGAGTTTATGAATGAGGGCAATTTTATTATTATTATTATTATTTTAGAACGCCAAACATATATTTTGCTACTTATTCAAAGTTAAATGAAAACAACTTCAAATTAGAAGAATTGTTATCTGAAACAAGGTTTAAATACCTCGGAGCATTATTCTAATAAAACTAAAACAACAATTGAAAACAATATAATTCCAACGTCAAAACGAATCCATGCATTCATTCTCTTCAACACATCATAGGATATGCAGAATGAATGAGAAAGAAAATGTCAAACGCGCCTAACAACCCACTAACATGAAATTCAAATGAAAACATCTCATCTCTGGGGTCCAACTTGTCACTCAGGATGGATGGATGGGCCTTGTAATAGGCAGCTAAAACCCTCTGTCCATCTTCCTGAGCCGGCACTAAGGCCTGGGAGCCTACTCGCGTATCGACTACGTTTCACTCATGTATTCATGGTTTGTTGTTCGAGTCGGGTATAGCGTGCGTCCAGGTGAATTGTTTATAGTCTGGCTTCGGGAGACCTTACAGACAACGGATTGAATACCTTTCCCTTCACTGGTTCGACCTACTGCATGTTTGCTAACGTCCATTCATGTCGAATGGGAAGATGGACCCTCATCCCGGGGATTTCAGAAAGATCTGACTGAACTTGATTCCTCTCGGTTATATGCGGATTGAGGGAAAACTTAATTGTAAACCGGGTGCACAAAGGATGGTTTGGCAGAGGCGAATCATCCAGGGGTTAGGCGAGTGGGATTGAGAGAGAGAGACATTACTCCCACGGCGGATTCATTCGGTTGTGCGAAAACCTAATATCTCAGATTGATTGTCCCTTCATTAAGTACACCCACCTGGCTATCAGCCTCATGAAGAATGGAGAGAGATTGAAGGGAAAGCTGGCCAAATGAAGGATTTGATCGAAAGCGACTGCTTGTAAACCACATGCCATAATAATGTAAGGGCACACAATACAGAAACAAGTTTATACAGCACGCACAGAGGCAAATGACAAGCCAAAGACATAATGAGCATTCATTGCAGTCAGAGCCAGATGGGCTCATTGGCTGGGCTCGGATGGGATACTCAAATACTGAACTGGGCTCGGTTTATCAACTACTCAGCTTGGATTTGTTTGATGTTTTGTATATACAATGAATGATGCAGAGTTGTTTTTTATTTTGCTATTTTTTTTTTATGTTTTGCGTTGTTTTCTTTTCATGAATTATTATTTTATTTTTATTTTTGAAATGAAAAACTAAAATTTAGAAAGAAACTAAACTTTCTCTAGATTTAGTTTTATTTTTTTAACAAATGGACACAATGATTTGCATATTGAAAGATGTTTTTGATCAAGCATATTGCAAAACATTTATTTATTCTTGAAATTAGTCTAAATCATCCCTATTTTCTGATCCTCGCGATTGCACGAAGCGCGGAGGAGAGCATACTTATTCTCAGCAAAACTGAAAATGAAAGAAAAAACTAAAAATGAAAGCCTACCTACTCTATACTAATTAGAAAAAAAATTAGTTACGTGTAATTAAACTTCCAATGAAGCCACTCACGTAGCAGTAACAACAATATATCCAGTAGCAATTTTTTAAAGGATGGATGAAAATATTCGAGAGTGAATGAGTCTAGTTGTTGTAACTGCAAATCAACTAAAAAATAAAAAGATGAACCTAATCTAGTACTTACCTGGAACCATTGTTCGATAAAGCTTTGATAAGCACAATTTCTCTCACTTAGATCATATTGTAACTCTTGTTCTTCTACTCTGATCTGTTGTTCTTCTTCCTCGATCTCCTGTTCGAATGATTGTTCGCCATCAGATACGCAGGATTCTTCAGATGTTGAATCTTCGTTTGTTTCTTGGGGAGTAGTTGAACCTTTAATTCTTGTCAAGATCTCCTCTTCCAAGGAAGAAGAGATCCTGACTTCTTCTAGGATCTGAGTGAGTAGTTCCAAGCTAAAACTCATTGTTAAACCATGTTGAAAGAGATTCTAAAAATTAGCACACTAAAAATTGAATTAAAAACAAAAGGACCACAGAAATAATCTTGAATTCAATACTCAATTAAACCCTCTTACAAGGACTTCTCATTAATTGAGTAATCAAATGTTTCAATTACAACCATGAACCATGAATTCATCTTACACTCTTCACAGTTGCGAAAATCAAACACACTAGCAGAAATTTAAATTCACACTTGCATAAATGTAAACACACCCTACATGCCCTAATCCATAAGAGGTCGAGCCCGTTACAGTATCTCGAATGTGATGTGTAGGTTGTTCCCCACGTCTTACTGCCTTAACACCTCAGAGTTAGGAACATGTCTAAACACACTTGCATGAAAAATCAAACTAAACTTCAATCCATCGTGCCTCCCCGGCAACGGTGCCAAAATGTTGGGTGAAACTATGTTCGTTTAATTCTGTTGTAGTACTTTCCCAACTATTTAATTTGTCAATCTGAGGTTCATGAACTTACGAGGCACATGCACTATATATGCAGGACCGAAGTGGAACTAATTTAATATAAATTACTGAAATCAAATTAATCTAGGAAGGCATTGAAACATTAACTATGAAAGCAGGAAATTGCATAAAGGAAAAGCAATGCATGTGAAGAATTGAATGACAAACAACATATGTGAGCTCACAACAATAAAACTATCTCAAATTATATTACAAGAATCAAATTACAAATCATTATTACAAAACTATCTCTTAAAGCTAATCTCCATTCTCCATTATTCATTATTATTGAAATGAAGAGGGAGCACTCTCTTATATACATGAGGAAGATAATCATCTCATAATTACATATCCAATATTCTCTCAAGCACTCTCAACTAATTTCCCATTATTACAAAATATGATCCCTTTGAATCCTCCACAAATCTCTCAAGCATCTTCAACTACTTTCCCATTATTACAAAATATGATCCCTTTGAATCCTCCACAAATCTCTCACATATCTTGGATAAGATATGCCAACCAAATCCTCCATGATTTTCTCCTTAGGAATAGTCTTGCATAATTATCTCCTTAATATGGTGGAGGAGATATGGATAAGATATGCCAACCAAATCCTCCATGATTTTCTCCTTAGGAATAGTCTTGCATAATTATCTTCTTAATATGGTGGAGGAGATATTGAGAAGTCTCTTGGAATTAATTCTTCACATATTTCCTACACATCACAAAACTCACATATTCTTGAGATATATGTATATTTTCTAATATTTAATCATAAATTCACTTGTAATACAAAAATGAATCAAATGGAAAATAAGAAGGTGAAACCCAAATGTATTTATGAAAATGATATGATAAAAGGTTAATGGGATGATGAAATGTAAGGAATAGTGAAGAAAAAGGTGGATGAAAATATGACATTTCTGAGTCCCAACATCGAACAAAGACAACATACTTGGAAAAATGATCAACCACAACCATAATCCCATTATACCCCTAAACATGTGGTAACTGAGTGATGAAGTCCATCGAGACACTCATCCATGGCCTCTTAGGAATCGGTATCCGATTTGTCTTGCTAATCGGATGAAGTACATCGAGACACTCCTCCTTGTCTCTGAGTATCCGATTATACCCCTGAACATGTGGTAACTGAGTGATGAAGTACATCGAGACACTCCTCCTTGTCTCTGAGTATCCGATTTGTCTTGCTAACAAATGATGCACGTATGTACATACTCCTCCACATCCTCTCGCATATTCTCCCAAAACAATCATCTCTCCAACAATGCCAAAGAACGACGCTGCCTTGGGTGGCCAGCCCACGGTGAGTTGTGGCACTCCTTCAAAAGGGGCCTCCTGAGTCCAGATGACTTTGGAATATAGAGTCGGTTTCCAAAGAACAAGAACCCGTCTCATAGAAAGAACTTTCATGTCTTCCCCTCCTTTATCTGCTTCACTATATTCTGCACCAAAGTATCAGTTTCAACACTTTCCTTGAGCTTACTCTGCATCTTTTCTGACATCTGAATTCGACTCCTACTCCTTGCTACCCGGTCTTCACCTTCCAATGCTGCAAGTTGTCCCTTCCTACTAAGGGCATCTGCTACTGCATTGTGCCTTCCCGGTCTATACTCGATAGTCATGTCGAATTCTGCCAAGAAGTCCTGCCAACGAGCTTGCTTCGCGGAAAGATTTGGTTGTGATGAAAAATAACTTGCTGCAACGTTGTCAGTCTTGACAACAAACAACTTCCCAATCAGGTAATGCCTCCACACATGAAGACAGTGAATGATTGCAGTCATCTCCTTCTCATGAACCGGATACCTTCATTCTCTATCTTGCAACTTTTGACTCTCATACGCCACTGGATGCCCATCCTGCATAAGAATCCCTCCTATGGAAAAATCTGAAGCATTAGTGTGTACCTCAAACGCTCTCTCGAAGTCAAGTAACTTCAGTATCGGTGCTGTAACCATCCTCCTCTTCAAGTCATCAAATGCCTTTTGAGATTTATCCATCCAATTCCACCTCTTGTCTTTGTTCAATAGGTCTGTCAGTGCCGATGTTACCTTGGAGTACCCCTCTACAAACTTTTGTTGGTAGTTGGTCATGCCCAAGAACACCCGCATCTCATGGACATTCTTCGGTTCAACCTAGTCCTCGATTGCCTTCACTATGCTTGGCTCCATCCGTATGTACCCTTGACCAACAATATGCCCAAGGAACGAAATCTTGGTCTGAGCGAACACACACTTAGACTTCTTCAAGTACAACTGATTTGCCCTTAGTGCCTTGAACACCATCGTCAAGTGCTTCTTTTGATCCTCCATGTTGTCACTATACACCACTATATCGTCCAAGTACACTACTACGAACGAATCCAAGTATGGTCGTAGGACATCATTCATCAAAGTGCAAAACGTAGTAGGAGCATTGCACAACCCGAATGGCATAACAAGGAACTCAAAGCTACCATACCTTGTTACTATCACGGTCTTCTTCTCGTCTCCTTTAGCTATCCGCACCTGATAATACCCATGCCTCATGTCCAGCTTGGAAAACACTCGGGCTTTCGCAAGCTTGTCAAATCAATCAGCAGCCAATGGCAAAGGATACCTGTTCCTTACCGTCTGTTTGTTCAATGCACGGTAATCACATCACATTCGTAGCTCATTCGAATCCTTCTTCTGCTGGAACGATACTGGAGCTCCATAAGGGGACTTTGAAGGTCTAATGAAACCTGCATCAGCTAACTCCTTTAGTTGTTATTTCAATTCCTCCAACTCAGGTCCTGACAATCGATAAGGTGCTTTAGCTGGGGGTTGCTTTCCTGGCTCAAGCTCGATGTTATGGTCCACTACATGCCTTGGTGGAAGTTTCTTCGGTAGCTCATCAGGCATCAAATCCACATATTTGGTCAGCACCTCAAAAATCTCGGCTGGAACAGGTGTCCCCACTCCATCACCTTCGACTCCCTTGAACATCACCACATATGTCTCCATATTTGACTCCTTCATAGCCTTCTCCAAACTCAGTGCAAAAACATGCTGCTCCTTGACTTCCCTCCTTGGCCTATGAGTGGGCAAATTCCAAGTTTGTGACTGTCCAACCAACACCACCTCATCACAGAAGGGGACAACAATAGCCCTGTTTCCCTTCAAGAAATCTTGTCTGAGTATCATATCAAAGTCGTTCATCTCCATCACTGTGAAGTCCAACTGACCCTTCCAGTCTTTTATCTGCATAGGCACTTTGTGTGTCAAACCCGCCATTTTAGCTCTAGAGTTCACTACCTTGACTTCCACATTCGAGGGGAAGATCATCAGTCCAACCTCTTTTGCCAACCGTGTCGTCATGAAGTTATGAGTGGCTCCTATGTCCACAAGAGCTTGAATGGTCTTGCCATGAACCATCAAGTCCACGAAACCTAGACTGTTCATCCATGAATTCTCCATAACTTTTCCCTGCATACATGTCTATTCTCTGTGTTCATCATCAAGCAACGGCTTGACTCCCCGTGAACTTGCTCTGATACCACCTGTCACGCCTCCAATTCTTTTTTTGTTAAATTGGCTAGCTGCGGCATCGCCTAAGTAACCAGCATCTTTCATTGTTAACTTACTTTGCAGACTAAGCCTTAACATTCATCATTAAACATGATTTATCATATTAATGCGTGGAAACCATTAATATTAAAACATCAGCAATATAGAATGGTAAGAGAACGACAACACATGTAAAAGCAATCTTTTATTATATGTGAGAAAATTTTACAATTGACCGGGAGCTTAGATCCACCGGCATTTCACCCAAGTCGGGCGCCCACCCATGCAAGAGCGCACGGTGGTCTCCACCACGACTTAACCAAGATTACAATGCATGAACTTCTTTTGTCGAACCGGGCGGGCATGCTCATGCACACTCCACCAACCAATACACAATCCAGGTTCATACACCACTTCGGCGGGTGGGTGCCCTAGCGTGCCCTCCACCCGCACTTCAACCGAACACAACCACGTGCAAGAACTGGTGTAGGCTACCCGGCAGGAGGGCGCATAGACCTGCACCTCCGTGGCTCCTACTCCTCTTCTTTCGCACCTCTAGCTCGTACGTTGAACGCCGAAGTTCGATGGCAAAAATGTCATGACTCCATCACATACATATATGGTATGTTGTGTGGAGGTTGCGCCCTCGACTAACCCCTCCACATATCTCCAACCAACGTGCCTTCAAATGATTTGTAACACCATCGTGTGGTCAGCCCGCCGATGGCGTGGGACCGCCCCATCGGTTCACCGTTCGTTAGCTACGCTCCTTGGCCGGCTTCATGAACGAGCTCCCCTCGACTCCCCCCTATAAACTTCAACGCCAATTCATCCACATAACCATATGTCATGCCTTTGGTCATCCTGTCGCACATTTTATGCCTTAGTCAATTTGCGGAGTGAGTGGAGCGCGCGCCCGGTTGCCCGATGACCGCAGGGTGTTACAACATGGGTCTCATCCCAGGTCAACTGTTGGGACTTCAAAGGAGATCAACCTACTCAGTGGTTGACCCCACTCTTCTTTTATTTTCTTTGAATTAAGCAGATGGCCCGACCAATGATTTCAATGTTGACTCACACCAAGTTTTGGGTACCTTAAACTTTGCAGGTTTTGTTTTACTGTTGGATGTCATTAACTCCCCAAGTCCTTAACTCATCCCACATTTTTCACTCATTTGGGATATGGTGTTCCTCTCGTAACCATCTGGATTGAAATCCTCACTAATAAAACATGGCAAGAATCGATGGAACCACGTTTTTACCCATTTAATAACCACATAAAAAATAAAAATAAAAACATGATCATATATCATGGCCTCTTAGGGCTTGGATTCAAAATAAAATTACAAACTACGACCTCTCGACTCGATCTACATTATTTCTGGCCGCTGCCTCAAAGCACACATACAAGCAGATTATAAAACAGAGAGAGATAACAAGCCCTTAACAAAACATTTAAAATTACATAAAATTCAAAGGAATTAATGTCCTTTTTTCAGGGTTGCCATGTTGCTCCTTCGGAAGCTTTTGAAATCAATTTTGATTAGGAGTGGGGTTCATGCCCTGCATCAAATGCATTTATGCCATAATCTCACCTTTTTATGTTCATCGTTCAACATGTTTTTCACAACCTCATATTATATCATTCAATTACAAATCTTTGAAAGACGATTTTTTATTGACTCATAAACGTTTTCACATCCATCCAACTACATAACTTCATCCATCAAACTAGTTCCCAATGACATTTAATCAATGATTAAACATCTCCAACAACATCAAGCTAACATACAAGTATACCTAATACCCTCATGCCTAGGTGGTTGAGTAAAAAACTTGATCCTACATCCTCTTTATGTGTAAGATGAATAACTCCATGGGATGCCACATTATGACATTTATGCTTGAATAACAAGGCTTACAACAAACATAGGGAATTCAACCTAAAAATAAATCTTGAGTAGAGCTTCATATTTGATTACTTACAAACCCTAAGTCCTTCACAATAAGAGAGACACCTACTATGATACTAGTTGTTAGGATTAAAAATGAAAGAGAAATAATAAATCATCAATAATAAAGCATATAAAAACAACATATAATTCATGACACATGATTTACCTTCGACAACCCTCACATCTCTCTCCATTGTAAAAGCACCTTTACAATGAGATTTTTTTAACTATATATATAAAGAGTGAGATAGAGAAATAGATTTTACTTAATATAGATATTCAAATATTTTATTTATCATTTAGTTTGAAATAATTTTTTTTTATTAACATTTTTTAAATACTACCTATCTATTTCATACTAAGAAATGCAAAATTTGAATTATGTATCTCTCTCAAATCTTTTTACTATAATTATTTTTTAGATATTCCATGTCCACTCCATACTAAGCAATAAAGAAATTACACATATCCCTCATACTAGAAAGTAGAAAATATGATGCAGAGAATTTCTTCAAGTCGACAAGATCTAGGAGGATTTACCACATTTACTAAAGGGAGTGGATTCCCTTAATTTAATTTAATTTAATTAAGGTTAGGAAGTTGATTTTCTAAATGAAATTGGGATTAGTTAGAGATATGAGAGATTATTTCCTCATCAACATATAATGCACTATTTCAGGGGATTTGTTGAAGGAGTTAGAGGATTTAGGATAGATTTGATATTTTCAATGTATGGATTATTAGATACATCATTAATGGATCTCAACAAAACCATTATATTGTATATAGACAAATTAGTAATGACTAGAATAAGATAGGAGAATACAAAAGAGATAGAAGAGAGAGTTGAGAGAGGCTAAGGACTGAGAGAGGTCTGAGAGAGTGAACAAGATGACCAATCAATTGTGTAATTAGGCCAATTTGTATTAGGCCAATTTGTATGAACTGAGATGTTTCTTAGGAATTATTAGTGTAAATGTATGTACAAACATATATTCGATGAAGTGTGTGTGAGAGAATTTTGAGTTTTCAGTGTGAAAGAGGATGACTATATAGTTCCTGCAGTTTTGTAATCTTTCTTCTATAATGACTAATACATCTATATTATTATTGTTTACTATACGAATTGAATGCATACATGATCAATTTCATGTTATTTTAAAAGTGTCATATCTCATAGTTAAAAATAGTTTGATCTTAGAACCTAGAATCCACAATTAGAAGACATAGGTTCTAAGTTATTCACATATGCAATTTGGATTTAATTTTTTAAATATTAGATCCATACTGAGTCCAATTTACATTAGATCTGTTAATAGACGAAGACATGCATAGTTCTATCAAGGGAAGTGAATCAATATAGCTGGCAATGTATCCTAGTGAAGAAACATCTAACCTTTGCAAGCATTGGCAATGTCATTTAAACTTATATCTTGATTCAAATAGGAGTGGACCCACAACAATTGACCAAGTTGTATCCAATCTTGTGGAGTATCCAAATGTTCAAGCGAGTGTGAAGTAAAGCGAGGATCATATCTCAAATCAATTTTTATTTGGATCATATTATATCTAGTTGATTCAGGTGAATATTGATGGTCGTCCACCTACTCCACTCACTCAAAGCATAGTTCTCCATCTTGGAATTTTTTTTACAATTTTTCATGTCATAAAAGTTCTTAAGCCATTTTAAGGCCCTGAATGGCAATTGTTTGACATGACAAGGGCCCAAGTGATAGCCATAGGGATTTGTATGGACCTCAGTTAGAATGTGTACTCTCAACTAGATCTCTCCAATTGGCTACCAAGCACATTATGTAGAGATCGTATGCAAAATTTATAACCCTCGGAAGTTAATGTACCAACTAACCCAATTGAGGCCCACAACCTTGTTAGCATTTCATCTTTTAGGGTTAGGTTATTGGGCCTCTAGGATTCTTGTTTAATGTTAAGGCCCATTCTCTCAACGTCTTGTAATAGATTTTATGAAGCCATGTAATTTTCATCTCTTTCTTTTCATAGATAACTACCACCATTCTAGCTAGTCTATGTTATACAGTGTTTTGTATTTCATTTATTAACAGAAGATGGGTTTTCACTACATTATTATAATTCCTACTATATTTCTATATGTTTATACCCTTTATTTTCCTGCATTTCATTTCACTCCTTGTATAACTTATATTAGCGGTATCAAAATAATCTTCTCCTTGTTGTTTCTCATTACATGTCCCTAATGAGGTCATGGTACAGAGAGTTAGGTCTCAAGCTAGTTTCAATTGGGAAAAATCACTCTCGCAAACCCAAGTGGCCTCCCATGGTGTAAGAAAATAGAGATGATGGGGCAGGATATCTTATCAAGTTTTTTCTCAAGGAAGTACTCAATTTCACCCACATCCTTTGATGACTACCAATAGTGATTGAGGCACCTTCAACAATTAGTTAGTGAAAGGTACAATTTAATTTTCATGTCCTCTTATTTGAAGGTCCAATAGATGCATGGAGAAAAGGTTAAATCTAGAGGGCTATTACTTCATAAAAAAATGATAATGAGAAGATGACCTTTGCACTACTAAAAGTCATAGTGGGTGTGGAGCCTGATTATCTTCTTTATTCAAAGGTATCGCCGCATTGGATGATGCTCGTAAAATGTGTGCCGCCATGGGAGTCAATGGGCGGCGACAAATATTGAGCCCCACCTGCAGTTGGGGTCAGTGCCCTCGAAGCTAAAAATAGATGTAAAATTTCCTTGTAAAATGTTGTAATTTTGTAGCCAATCTAGGTCATTCATTAGGCGGAGATCTGACGGTAGAAGTTATGTTTAATTTAGGGTTTTTTGCCCTAGAAGGAAACCCCTCGCTATATATGAGGGAATTGTATTGTGTCTATGTGGATCTTTATTATGAGTGAGAAAGAGAGAGGAGATTGTGTGAGAGTGAAGAGGGAACTACAACGGATCTGTTGTAGGTTGTATCTCTTCAATTTGATGGATAATATAAAAGGAAGGACTAGTTGTTTCTTCGTGGGCGTAGCCCAAATAGGGTGAACAACTTATATCTGTGTCTCTCTTTTTTTATGTGTTTTCTATGTTTATATTTATGCAATATATTTTATGTGTTCCATTTCTCTGTAATATATAATTTTCTAACAAGTCATTCCCCATACAAAACATTGGTGGGAAGGTTACAAGGAGAGAAGTAGTGAAGATGAGTCTACAATGTTCAATGTAGGACCAACTTGGGCCATTTTTGTTGATTCCCACAAGTAGGAATTATACCTTATAGGGAACTAAGATGACCAATGCATGAGATGAAAAACACTATAACAAGAGAGAGACTAGATAGTGTCAGAGTACACGAATAATTTCCATACCTTGGGCTCAAAGTTTGGTATCAGAGACTCCAAGTGGAATCTATTATTGAGGTACCATAGTTACCTACGTATTTACATCCAAACGAATATGGATTTCTTAGAAATATCCTCATAAGGAGCCACTTACCGATATGCTTTCAAAATTAAGTAGAAATTGAAGTAGCAAAATAAGTGGCAATTCAGGCCTACAAATCTACTATGGTAGAAGCCCAGAAAAGGAAACCCTACCTAAAAAACCAAGGAAAAAACAAGGAGAGTCAAACTCAAGACAGCCATTCCAATTCACATGCAAATAAGGGTGAAGGGAAATTTAAAAAGGACACTAGAAAGTGGTATTATTTCCAAAAAATCACCTGGAACAACACTAATGAATGTCACTCGAAACAATCATTATTAGCAGAGTTGAAAGAAAAGGAAATAGAATCTAGCTCTAATTCTAATATAGAATAGTAAAAAGGGAAACATATCATTGATGCAAAACCCAATGCTACCATCATGACCTAGATGATCCAACTAGAAAAGCTAGGGGATCTTGAAGAGGGTGTGTTACCGGGAATAGTGTCCACTCGGAGGCTGCTATTCCCACTAAGACTCGTAGCTATCTTAGAAACAAACAAGTAAAGTCTACATTCGCTTTCCTTTATGAAAATAGATAAGAGTGGAACAAAGGAGACCAACCTTAGTCTTGCGCTTGATTTCCTTGTTTGATTCCTCTCCTTCCTGATAGAGCTTTGCCACTTCTTCTTCGTCTGCCCAGCTTCAAAGAGCACCTGTGGAATCACAACAACATACTACTATCGAAGAACAAAGATCTATATTCATAAATAACACAGGACCAGATGTGTGTTAACCATACAAATGCATACATAATGAAACATACAGGAAGATGGAGGAAAACTTGAATAGCTTTATTAAGATCAAAAGTAGTAAGAGGATTAAAACCATATATTCTGACCTAGCATCAACCTCCAGCAAGAAAGCCCTTCTTCACCTCAAGTAAAGCTTAGATCACCCAACACTATGAATATACACCAGAAAACCAATAGCTCTTCTCTATAAGATACAAGATTCCAGCCTCCGGATCTCTGTGATGAGGGATCCATATATAGATGATTGTAGGGGGTGAGTCATCTTCTGGGGTCTTGATTAGTGTCCTCTGATATTTCTTGATTCCACTTAGAGAATGATGATCTCTTACTCATCCCTGGTCGAAAATAGAGAGGCAAGTGTCAGAGGGGAAGCTTCTGGAAGATTCCTTGATCTTCCACCTCGCAATTTGTCCCTGCCATTTGTCCATTCATGACCATCGCACCCTACAAAGGGGCCATTCAATATGCATCACACCTTTACACTGGGAAGGTGATATGCATCACACCCTCTGCACTGAGTTTTCAGTATGGTCCATTTTTGACCATTTCTGAGTAGTTTTTAGTGGAGAACTTCTGGGAGATGATGTAATGAGCTGACCTTGTTCCTTTAGGAAGTGAAGCAATACTTTTACGGACTTAGGAGCCCTCAGTTTATGGACATTTATGATTTGGGTTGAAGTGCCCAAAAATGTCTATAACAGTTGCCCCCTAAAGCATGAGGTCGTTAATATTTTTTATGTCGGGTGAAATGCTTTACCATGAGGATCCGAAGTTTTTTCGAACTGGGAGGCAACCTGTAATAAGATACAATACAATACATTATCTTGACAACATCTTTTCATGATCTAGCCAAGGCGGGAATTCCCATGCTCAACTTTATAAATTCATTTTTCATGTACATAGGACAGACAACCGTCTATGTGGCAGACTGATGATTCAGACTCATCATCCTTTGATTTGGATGATCATCTGTTCAGAAATGATGTACATTTGATGTCTTTATATTCCTGAATATATCGCAGCTCGGATGGATGAAACTAGATCCAGGGTCTTCAAAACTCGTTCAATCTTCACTCGGAGTACAAGTTGATCAATGTGAAAAATGTTCCGGAGTCGAACATGGAAAGACATTGCCTGATTACCAGCCAATAATGTAAGCTATTAACAGGCGCAAGAGGAATCACCAATAATGACAATGACCCTCAAGGTACTACAGTACAATTCGTGCGGTGTGAAAAAGGACTTGGCATCGAACACCACACAAAATCTCTCGGTCGAAGGCCATTAATGTAAACCTGTCGCCGAAAGTGAGAAACTGGCCATTGAGGCATGCAAGCTTCAAGGTACTGAAAGGGTTGTTCCTAGGTTGAATTCTTGGATAATGAGCCGATGTCTACATGAAGTGACCCATCGTAGGAGGGCCTTAATGAATCCCACATCTACGACACAGAATGAAGAAAATGATTTTGGAGGTGAAAACGATCTGATGATACAATGTTTAGGGTGGCAATCATGAAAGAATGGAGCGTGAATGTATTGCAGCGGGTGAGACACAGGTGAATTCTCTGAATGACTTCTCTTGAACATATCGGCGACACTGACGATGGATTGGTAGCATTA
>APFE031165862.1:0-40537 GCA_000404065.3 Pinus taeda | reverse complement strand
TGACAAAACCTCCTTTCTATATATAGGACTCTAAGGAGTCACAATATAACCCAGCCAACCTAACAATAATAATATAAAACCACAAAAATAACAATAGAGAGATTCTATGGGGCACAGTAATAACAATATGGGGATAATAGGGGCACAACTATATTCATAAGGGATGCAACTACAATATTAATTGGGTAATCACTAGTATTATAGGAACCCAACAGGTTGCCATTGATGTTGTAGCATGGAGACTACACTGAAGTTGTAAACAGACAAAACTCAGTAAAGAAGAGTTCTAAGAGCAGAACATTACTATCAAACATGTGTTGACAAGATTAGGTCAGAGCCCTTGGGGTTGTTGCCTTAGAAGTTGGAAGGATTGGTGTCCTTGGGGTTGGTGCCTCAGAAACTGAAAGGATTGGTGTACTTGGGATTGGTGCCTCAAAAACTGGAAGGATTGGTGTCCTTGAGGTTGGTGCTTCAGAACTGGAAGGATTGGTGGCCTGGGAGTTGATGCTCCTAAGTCCAAGGTTGTTGCCTTGACAAAACAAAGTTGGTGCTCTTAAGGCTGGAGCCTCACAAAATTCCAATTTGGTGCTCGGAAACAGATGGAATCATTTATATATTGTATCTATTTTATTGCAAAGATTATTAATAAAAGAATTTATTCTTGTTGTCCATCTTGTGTTATGAATATAAATGTTTTAACTGGTAAAAATAACAATTGAAAAGAAATACTAATTCACCCCCGCTCTCAGTATTTCCAACAATTGGTATCAGAGCCAGTACCTTCATTCAAAGCCTAACAGTTTGAAGGTTGATCTTTAGAACACAAATGGCGAAGTCAAGGAAGAAAGTCTCTAATCCTCCTAACGATGTGTCTCCCTCTACCACTAAAATAGAAGACAATCAATTTGAGGAGGCTCCATGGTTCAATGGGAACTTTATTATATGGGAAGCAAGAATGAGGAATTTATTAAAGACTCAAGGCATTGAAATCTGGAAATCAGTAATTGTTGATAGCATGATGGATGAAGAATCCAAGGAGTACAATGAAAAAGCAATGAAGGCAATCTTGAATGGGCTACCTGATTCTATAAAGAATAATTTAGGAAAATGTTCATCAGCAAAGGGTATATGGGACAAACTTCATGACCTTCACTCAAAAGGAGCATTGACCATGACCATCATTCAAGAAGATGATGGAAATCAAGAAGGAAATCCAGAACCCATCACAGAAGCTGAAAATGAGAATGATGATATCAAGGCTAAAGAAGATCTAGAAGATGAAGAGGATGAAAAATATTTTGTAGAATATCTCCTCTCTCAACTTACAACTACCATGGAAGAGATTATCAATCTGAAAAAGGAAAACAAGGAACTTAAGAAGAAAGCACTACTTGGTGACCAAGACCACACAAGGAAGAAAGTTGACCTTGTCCAGCTTCAAGTACAAGAAAGGGATGAAGAGATTGCCAAGCTTAAGAAGGAATTTCATCAAAGCAAAAGAAAGAAGCATGAAGAAGTCATATCCATGACAAATCAATTGGATAAAGCAAAGAAATGGGAAGACACCTTGTCAAGTCAACTTGAACAAAGGCACAAGATCTTGAACAAACTTGAAGAAGAGATTGGTGAGTACAAGGTAGAGGTCTCCTCTCTCAAATATCAACTACAAGAAGCAAGACAGTTAGCATGAGGAGCTAAGAAGACAATGGAAGCATTGGAAATCACAGAAGAACAGGTTGATGAAGTAGAAAAGGATAGAAACATAATGATATGTCAACTAAAAGCAAAGGATGAAGAAATTTTCAAATTAAAATCTAACATCAAACTTATCAAGGCCAAAACATGTAAAGCTACAAGGATCAAGGAAGAAATGGAGAGCAGTCTAGCAAAGGAAAATGAAGAAATATTCAAAATGAATTCAGATATCATCTCCCTTAAAATAGAAGCAAATGAGGCTGCTCATATCAAGGAAGAAACTAAGAAACAACTTGCTAAGAATAATAATGAGTGTGAAAGATTGGAAGAAGAAATTGTCTTCCTTAGGAAAAAGGTTGAAGGGATGAACAAAACCTCGAAGAGCTCTCAAGCCTTGGATGACATGCTCAGCCATCAAAGATGTCCATTTGATAAATCAGGTCTCAGGTATGTAGCTAAATCCTCAAACAAGAATGATAATGCTTCAAACAAAAGGGATGTGAAGAAGCCAGGAAGAAATGGTGATGGTCTGAGTTCCAGCAAAGGCAAGGAGAAAAATCAAGCCAACAATGGAAGAAACCCTGCTCCAAGAAGAAATGTAGATAATGTCAAGGATGCTTGAAGTAATGGTTATCATCAAAGGATCTCAAGGCAGAAATATTTCAGAAGTACATCAAGGAAATCTCCATCTCCCAAGTACCAAAGTGTATTTCTTGGTTATTGTTATTCTTGTACAAACTTTGGTCACATGGAAAAAGATTGTAAAGCATATCATAAAGATATATGTTATGGTCCCCAACCATATCATAAAGATAGATATTATGGTCCCAAACAATCTCCAAAGAACAATTTTGCTGGAAGAAATCATGAATTCTTATTCATGAATAATGTAGAATGCTTCAAGTGTCATAACATTGGTCATATGGCATGTGATTGTAACTTAACTTGGGCTCTTACACAAGCTAGAACCTTGCAAAAGAATAAAGTTACATAAGTATGGAGAAGGAAGCAAATACAATCTGAAAGTCCCTTGAACTCTCCAGCCAACAACACATGTTATTGGCCTGTGAGTCTTGATCATTATTGCAGAAGCTATTCATGAAATGGTCCTTATAAAATCCTTGTTGATCTATTTTAACAATCATTCTTTGACAAAGATCATTTCTCAGGAGTATTCCATTGAAGAACATGATCTTGTAACCATTCTTTGGACTGTTGTTAAAGATATTTTCCACTTGATCACTAAGCAGAAATTGGAGTAGCAGAGAAGGCCATCCAATGCTAGAGAAATAGGGAAAATAACTATCTTGTTGACATTACAGATGTTAAATGTTTCAACTCAGGGATTTGATGTGGGAACAGGTAAATTATGGACACAAATAGAGGCAATCTTCAAACAAACAGATACATCTGAAATGGAGCATGAAGCAAGAGAAGTTGGCAACATCTAACCAAAACTGAAGCATTGCAAAAAGATGCAAATCAGCAAAAAGAATTTGAAAGACTATCACAGAATGGATATAAAAATCAACTAGTGGAGATAACTTGCAGAAACCTTTACAAGAACACAAGGAAAAGATGGCTCATCAAAAATACTATAGAAAGGAGAATGTTGTGCAGTGGAATATAGCTTAGTAACTTGAGGAGAAGCACAAAAATACAAAGGAACTCTGATCTAAAGAGAGATAGTAAGAAAGACAATTTCAATGGCATTTTCTTGGTCGGACTATGAAGGCCCCTTAATTCTGACTATGGAGACAACAAAATATGGATTGAAGCAAAAAGAATTGGACTTGGACACTTGGTGTCTGGCTATTTGCAATCTGTGTTGAAAGCATTGAAGTGGAGCATCTTTAAGCATTGTTGAAGGCATGATAAAGTAGTTCTGAGACATGAAGAGGAGATAATGTGCTAGTTGCAGCAATCCTTCTATCTTGAGTAAAAGAGAAGAGCACTATGACAGGGGGAGTAACAGACCCATGAATATCTACTATTCATGAAGAAGAGTAGCAGTTTGACAAGGGGATTCCTTGAGCACTCCTTTGCCATTGATGTCAAAGGGGGAGAGAGGAAGAATATTGCTATCAATAACAAAGGGGGAGATTGTTGACCTAGATTTTCATTAATGTCAATATGGCAATATTCTGGATGAGTAAACAATGATGTGAGGCCAAGGAGAAGGAGAATCAGACTCATGAAGAAACAGGATCAGCCAAAGAAAAGCCAAAGGAAAAAGTTCAACGGAAGAAGCAAAGAGGAACACACAGTGGAAAAATGCAAGAACTAAGAATAAAAAGAGGAACACGCATCAGAAGGAGAAACCAACGGAAGAGCAGTTAACATAGGAGCCATATCATGCGATATCAGAGGAATAAAAGAGCTATCAAAGTAGAGAAGAGGTAGTGGAGCAGTATCGAAAGCCACAGGAAATCCAAAGGAAGAATTATTGGGAGTATCGCATATTCCAAGAGTATAACGGAGGAGTAAAAAGAGTGGAGGAGTATATATACATAGATGTGATATAATAACACAGACTCGGACAGGTTATAGCAACAATCCTTAATATGGCATCGTATCTGTGTTCAACAGTTAACTGGCGGGTTTGTAACAGTGGCAGTGGTTTTCGGGCGGACTCAAGGCTGTAAGTAGTATTTAGGGCTGATCACCCGATACCATTCATCGACAACCACATGGCAAGAGAAGGAGAGAGGAAACAACCTTATCAAGCAGGTAATCCTTGTGCATATTTCTCACCCGAAATTCGTGCAGGCCGTTGGATCCAGTGCGGGTTGATCGACGGTGAAGGATCAACGGACGGTTTTGGGTTGGTCAGGTGTAATATCAACTGTCGAATGGGATGGTAGGATCTATGGTGGAGGATTGATCCATAAAAAGGTAAGCATCGATAAACGTGCCAAGGCTATGGAAAAGTGGAAAATGCAAGTTCCCGTGTGTTTGTGTATATTCCCATTATACGAGAGTTATAATAGAATTAAAGGGAAAATTGCTGAATGCAATATGTTATGGACCCGACGAATGTATTAACAACCGTTTAATATCATATCGCGTCTGTCTCATCAGAATTATCATATCATAAGTCTTAACAGGATGCCACATTGAAACAGCCGATTGCGATATATAGTTGCGGACCCGATGGTCCTATTATATCGCGCCCTAATGATATATGGTGTCAGTCATGTCGAGAGATATGTATCGTAGAGTTTAAAGCCCGTGTCACGTTAAAACTACGATTGTGATAATAACGCGGACCCGACTACACCATTCCAATATGATTTAACATATTATCACATCAGTAGCATATTGCATATATTGTAAAGCCTTGCCACTCTATAAAGCGTTGATTGCGATAAAGTTGTGGAGAAGCGGACCCGATGAACTTATAGATGCGGGCGTAATGTATTTGAAGTCTGGCCTTAAGCATTCGATTGGGTTTTTTCGTGTATTCCTGTGTATTCTGATAAATGTGTTGCCCAAGGATTTTAAGGCAAAATCATAAATTAACGTTTCTAATAGTTTAGTGGGCCTAAACGATTGTGATTGTGATTGCGATTGTGACGTGGCATGTGGGGCCTTCCTATTGGTACCATCTCTCCAATGAAATCCTCCGTAAAAAATGAATCTAATGTATGAATATTATTAAAGAAGGACCTCTATAATATTTTTAATAAGCAACATTTCTTTGTATTTCAGCCACTCTTCCTCCTGAACGTGTCCAATGAGCGTTGGTGAACACGAAGGGACAGAGGAAGCCAGAGATCGGGAATCCAAAGATTAAGCAATCAAAGGAGGAAGCCAAAAGGTCGAGCGAGCACAGATGAAGCAGAAATTCAAGCGAGTGAAAGGGATGCCAAAGGTTAGGTGTATCAGTATAAGAAAATGGAGAATTTCCTTTATGTTGTTGTTGTTGAAAAACTGGAAGAAACAAAGGCAGTCGTAGGTCCAATAGAACAGAAAAGGGCCGAAGGTCCAATAGGACAAGAGGCATTCGAAGGACGAGCATCTCTGTTGATCGTGTTACCCTGTGAAAGACTCAAACCTATGATGAATTAATCAGGTACACAATGCATTCTAAAGAACAAGTCTGTGATGTAATAAATAAAGTTTTATCTGACATTATTTGAAGGGGGAAGTAGCCAGTAGAGAAGCAGTCATGGTGAAGCATTTACTGTGACAGTTAGAACAGATGCTTGAACAGAAAGTTGGTTCTTATGCAAAGCTTAGTGCAGCTAATAGTAGACTCACTAAATTTGTGTGGAGACATTATCAGAGATCATGATGGCTATTGCAGACTATGTGTGGACAATATGAAGAGTCGTAAAGACTCCTTCATAAGAAGATTGGTTGCCATCGATGTTGTAGCATGGAGACAGAACTCAGTAAAGAAGAGTTCTGAGAGAAGAACATTACTATCAAACAGACAGATCTCAGTAAAGAAGAGTTCTGAGAGAAGAACATTACTATCAAACATTTCTTGACAAGATTGGGTCGGAGCCCTTGGGGTTGGTGCCTTCACAAGTTGGAAGGATTGGTTTCCTTGGGGTTGGTGCCTTAGAAACTGAAAGGATTGGTGCCTCAGAAACTGGAAGGATTGGTGTCCTTGAGGTTGGTGCCTCAAAACTGGAAGGATTGGTGTCCTAGGATTTGGTGCTCCTAAGTCCAGGTTGGTGCCTTGACAAAACAAAGTTGGTGCTCTGGAGGTTGGAGCCTCACAAAAGTCCAAGTTGGTGCTTGGCAACAGATTGGAATCATTT
Source organism: Pinus taeda (assembly GCA_000404065.3). Lineage (NCBI taxonomy): Eukaryota > Viridiplantae > Streptophyta > Pinopsida > Pinales > Pinaceae > Pinus > Pinus taeda. The sequence goes on along the minus strand of APFE031165862.1, from coordinate 34,070 downwards.
ATATATTGTATCTATTTTATTTCAAAGATTATATTAATAAAATCATTTATTCTTGTTATCCATCTTGTGTTCTAAATATAAATGTTTTAACTGGTAAAAATAACAATTGAAAAGAAATATTGATTCACCCCCCCCCTCAGTATTTCCAAGAAGGCCAATTGGACCAAATTTTGCAATTCAATTAATTAGGTCAATTAGGGTTAATTTAAATGGGGATAATTTAAGATAAGTGAGAAATTTTCAAGAAAATGAATAATTAAGGATAATTTAAAGTAAAAATTAAAATTTGAAGAAGTACTTGAAAACAATCTTTAATTTATTACAATCTCTTGTGAGGACACCAATCCTCTGTAAGCACCAACTTACAAAAATTGCAGACTCCAACCTATCAAGAAGATGAGGACACCAATCCTCAGTAAGCACCAACTTACAGTAATTTCAAGCTCCAATCCAAACTCAACTTCAATCCACCAGAACTTGGACTTCAAATAAATATTGAACTGGGCCTTCAAGACACTAGGTTTTTGCCTTCAAACCAGGCTTGAACTAAACCTTCAAAGAAAAATCAATCCTGAAACTTGGCCTTCAAACAGCAAAACTCATCCCCAAAAACCTGGCCTTCAAACAACAATACTCAGCCTTCACAAGGATAGAAATTGGCCCTCAAATCAGAACTAAAACTTGGCTTTAAGATAAAATTGAAACTCAACCTCTACAGGGACATAATTTGGCCCTTAAGATAGGTCTGAAACTCGACCTTCTCCTCACCAAAACTTAGCCTACTCGACCAACAAAGACACATGTACCTGACCCTCATAAATAAACCAGAAACCCTTCCTAAGAACAATGCCAAAAACCCTTCAAAAGATGTGTCAAAACCCTTCCATAAAAAGTTCCTTCAACTCAACTTCACTTCATTTTTTCTTGGTTCATGAGGTATGAAAGTTTGACCTAATCCTTCATTATTAAACACAAAACCAAATTCTTAAGTCGAGTGGTTAGAAAAGTTCCTTCTCATGCCTATTTATAATGTTTTTGGACATTGGGTTTGGCCAACTTGTCCACTGGTTGGGTCAATTCATGCAACTGGTAGCATGTATAGTCAATATTCAAAAAATTATTTATCCTTAACCACAAGGAGTTAGAAAGTGTTTCATATATCATTGGAAAGGACTCATAATAATATTTCCAACCATATACCCTACACTCCCATTTGGGCTAGGAAATTGGAGTAAAAATGCCTTCAAATACAATGTATCCAAATAGTGTTTGCTTGTACTTTGTTTGGGATCATCTTGAAAAAATATCTCATATATCCTCATTCTTATGGAATTATAGGGAGTTCCATATACCATCATAATGATCTTGAAATATGTTGTTTGAAAATGCAATTTCGCCTTTCATTTGGACATCATTTGACATTAATAACAAGCATTTTCAACAACCTTCCCCTTTGTTTTTATGGTAATTCTTTGATATATGCTTCTTCCAACGACCGCTCCCCATGCCTGCATTCCCTTCATACTTTTTGTCAGTTTTTCCTATTATCTGCATTCTCTCCCCCTTTGATTTCAATAGCAAAGGATGCTCCCCCTGAGTTTGTGCTTCCTTTACTGAGATAAAGGAGAGATCATTCCCAACTTCTTCCTGAGATATTCAAAAGTTTCTCTGGGTAAATGTTTGGTAAAGATGTCAATAATCTATTCTTTGGTATCAATATATTCCAACTTGACATTTTGATCAGCAATTTGTTCTCTATGAAAATGATACTTGATTGGAATATTCTTTGTTTTTTATTGCATGACGGGATTTCTTGAGATATTTATTGCATTATCATTGTCGTAGAAAATAAAAATGGGTTGATCATATTCCACTTTGATGTCCGATAAAAAAAAAATCAGATAACTTGGGTACAACAGTCTATTGCTACATGTATTTGTCTTGAACTATAGAAAGAGAATTTGGTGATTGACTTCTGCTTGAGCAAGATACAAGGCAATCTCCCAAGAAAAATGCACTCTCGTCGGTGATTTTTCTGACATCAATTCTACATGCCCAATTAGCATCTTTGTATGTTGTTAAAGTGAAATTTGTATTGTTGGTATACCAAATCCCAAAATCAAGTGTGCCCTTTAAGTATCGAAATATCATTTTTACCATTTGCATATGTGATTCTTTTAGTGCTAATTGAAATCTTGCAACCATTCCAACTACCTACATAATTTATGATCTCGAATTCGTTTAGTAGACTCCCAATCATAGATCTCTAAAGTGTTTAATTGACTTCAGGAGATTCATCATCCTTTCTTAACTTGTATCTGGTAATTGGTAATCATAGGGGTATTGATTGGTGCACATTCTTCCATTCTAAATTGGTTGAGAATCTCCTTGAGGTATTTGGTTCAGCCAATGAATATTCCTTTGTGGTTTGAGAAACTTATAGTCCAAGGAAGAAGGATAATTCTCCAAACATTGATATTTCAAATTCCTTTGGAATTTATTGAGTAAATATATGACTCATATCATCGTTATTGCTTCCAAAAATGAGATCATCCACATATACAAGTGTAATTAGTGAGTTGTTGTTTTCCATCTTGATGTAGATATTGTTGTTAGTTAGCCCTCTTTGGAATCCTTGTTGCCAAATATTGTGGTCTAGCCTGGCATACCAAGCTCTTGTAGCTTGCTTTAATCCATAAAGATATTTCTTTAGTTTGAAAACATAGTCTTTATCTTTGGACATGTCAAAGCGTTCTAGTTGTTCAATGTATACATTTTCCTTTAAATGTCCATTTAGAAAGTTTGATTTAACATCCATCTGAGAAAATTTGAAGCCTTTCAATCATGCAAATGCTAATAACATTTGTATTTCAATTGGAATTGGGAAGCATCAAGTGGTACGCTCACATGCCCTTGGTTCTAGGCTTGTGAGAGAGAGACCCACAAAATGAGTGTGTGGGATTTGCACCCAAGTTTGGGGTTTTGGACCCAAAGTGACGGGGCTTGGAACCCAATGAAATTATAATTTAATGGTAAGGTTGAGTCAAAGGTTCCTTTAAGGACATAAGAGTTGATATGTGTAGCTTTGGAGGCACTCCCACAACCCTTGGGATACTGGATTCATGAGGAGTTGACCCACAAAAGTGGTTTGTGGGCAATCTAAGAAAGCAGTGGATTTTGTACCCAAAGTTGTGGGCACAAGATCAAGAAGATAAAATGATATTCTATCCATTATTTGCAATATGGAACCCTTGATGGACTACGGGGAACCTAAGGCTACAATGGAGTGTCTTAATCAAATGGAATAAATGTATTTTCTAATGTTATTTGGGGTTTTGTAAAGAAACTCAAGTCAGCTTGGGCTTATGTCATGACCCTTGGGGGCTAAAGGTTACCCTCATAGAGACTATAAGTAAGAAAGAGATGAAGACCATTTGGGAATAGATCCACAAGTGCTTTTCATCATAAGAAGACAAGCACAAGACTGTAAATTTCATAAGGTGTCGAGTTTGGAAGAGAAGGACGAGTTTACGTGTTGTCTGGCTAGCCAAGTTTGGTATGTCTGTTCATGGCAAGTTCTTGGCACAAGTTCTACTTTTTTTTTCTATGTTAATCTCTATGACAATCAGGCTATAGCTCTGTGCAATAAAGGTGGGTCGATATCATTGTTTGTGGAAGAATTCAAGGCTAAGTGAGGGTCGAGTCCCCTCAAGGAACAACACAGGTGTTGGATAGGTCTGTAAGGGAGGTTAACGCATTTTTTGTGACTCTATGACGGGTTGATCTATGACTGACATAACCCTACTATGGGCTTGCAAAGATCTAGAAATATGGATGAGAATATCAGTCAAGAATGTGACCAAGCCCGAGGATCCTTGAGAGTTGAGAAGAGTTCTTAAGGAGGTAAGTTTATTGTCTTATGTTTGATGATTTGTTGTGTGTGGATAGGTACATCCTAAAGGATTTGGAAAGTGGTTTGTGTACCCTAGTACAATGAATAAAGAGCATAATTGTCTCTATTAATAGGGCAGTATTTGGAGTCCTAAGTACACTAAACCAAGTGGTAATTCGTTTTTATATAGGCTACATAGTAAGCCCTAGATCAATGGATTGTGTGAAGGTTAGTTTGATGCCTTAGTTCATTGAATTCGTTGATAATACGGAAGAATTATGAAGACCCTAAGAGCATGCTTCTTGGAGCAGCAGGGAGGTTGTTAGAGGGCATATTTGTGAGCCTAAGTTCAGTGGAATTGGACCAACAATGTCATTGATAGAGGTAGATTCATCAACTAAATATGTAAGCATTATGAAGTTGCAGAAGTACTTGTGAGCAACAAAAGAGATGGAAAAGGACCTTCCATAAGTGTTCAAGGTACGTGGACTGAAAGGGCTGTGAAAGCACTACATCAGCAAGTAAGTCAAGTGTCTCTTATTCAAGGGTGGATTGGTGATCATACGTGTTGAAATCGTCACTAGGCTCATTCTTCATAATATTGTACTTGGATTAATATGTATTTCATGTAAAAACAAAAAGAAAATTATTATTATTATTATTATTATCAGGCATGTTCTTCATCCTTTATTTTTTGCCAAAACAAAAAGTCAAAGGGTATGTTCTTTGTGACCTTATAAAAAAAAAATTGATTTTTTGCAAGTGTCATTTGTTCCTCCATGTTTCCAAGTCATCCCTCTAGGATGACAAGTTGGCCTCCCCAAGAATTGTGTCTCTTTGCATGTGGAAACAACTATATATTGGCACATATCCCTCATCATTTTGGAAACCATTCGGATCTCCTTCTGAAGAAGATATCTCGAGTCTATCGCATGGAATCTAAGGCATATAAGACAAGTTTTTTATGGCATCTTCTCCTTGTGAAAATATGAATTGTAGGAGGCACAAAATTTATGTAATGCCAGTTGCATGAAGAGCATTGTATATTTGTGATGTGAATTGAAAGAAGAACATAGTGTCATTGTGATGTGAATTGTAGGAAGAGCATAATATTTCTATGATGTGAGTTGAAGGAAGATAATAATATATTTGTGATATGAGCTACAGGAATGCCATAATTTTTGTAAAATACAAGTTAATAATCTTTGTTAGTCGAAGCATCTAAAGGACAGGGAAGAAGCAAATTGGTTAACTATTTTGTGGACAGAACATGGCAAAGTTTGGAGGGTGGATTTGGCACTTGGAACCCTGGTTAGTTTGACTTGGATTTCTCTTATTGATGAAGAATCTATAAGGAAATGATTGACACGTTTTCCCCCTTGTGAGGTTTTTCTCTAGGTCGGAGCCTAATTTCTGGTGTTCTTTGTATCTTTGTGATTTTTATGTTTTATGCATTTGTATAATTACTTGATGAAGAAGATAATATATATAATAAGAAGCCAACATACATTCACAAGTAACTATCAAGTTAAGATAAATCAATCATTGTCTTCTAGCACTTGGTTTTTCAACATGGTATCATAGCTAAGGTGAAAGAAAGGCATTTTGAAGATCACATCTTGTTGGAAATTCTAAAGACACTCCTACAGTAGTTATCTCCTTCTCAATACACTTGTAGCAGTTATATTTGAGGACACCCTTGCAATGGTTATATCTCTCTCTATCAAAGTAAAGAAAGAAGTTTTAAAGATCATATTATACAAGACATCATCATAGAAGCATTTTTGAAGCATAAGTATGAAGCATTTGGTGACTTGAACAAGGTTTTGTGGAACATTTCAAAATATCTATGGTGATTTGACCACATTTTGAGGTACTTATCTGAGTTTTGTGGTGAAAATCTATTACATTAATAATTGACATCATATCCAAATAAAATTTAGATCTGAATTGCACATGAAATGGCACCTTTGTAAGAAACCCAAATTTCTTTGTGACATCCAAGCCTCTCACTATGATCAAAAGATTATTCGCATCCCTCATTTAGAGTACACATTACATACCATCTAATTTATCTATCTCTGAAAGAAAGGAAGAAGGTTGAAGTTTAGAAAAGACAAGAATATATATTTATAGCCAAAGAGAGATTCATAAGACCTTGCGCTAGAAGGAAAAACTTGATTCTTGTAACACTGGTTTTTGTGAAATTTGAATCTTCTAAGGCAGAAATTTCATATTCAAGCAGTTTTTTTTATGGGGCACTATACTTCTATAAATGCAAGCTAAAGGAGGACCACCCAAGCCATAGGAAAGACTATCATCACCTCTATAAATTTAGGCTAAAAGAATATTATCATTAATTTACAAAGCATGACAAAACTTGAAGGCTAACTTGGCATTTGAAGCAAACTCTTATCCTCTTGAGAAGCATAATTCGCATGTAGAGAAAACTATGTGTAATAATCGTTCAACTCTTATTTGGATCTGAAACAATAGACAAGGCCACTTGCTCTTGGAAGTTGAACATAGATAGTGAAATATGAACTAATATATCTAGTACATAGTATCTTTTGGAGACATAACTAAACAGTGCAAAGTATTATATTTCTATGGAATAATATATTTGTGATATATCTATTAGAAAGATCGAGTTCTTTATACCTTTATAAAAATCAAAGACAAAGATCTATGAATATTCTCAGGGAATTAAGGGTTGAAACTTTGTGGAAGAAACCTTATATAGTACAATCACATCTCTCAATATGAAATAAGACCACCTTTGGAGATGAAATACTAGGCTATTCATTCAATAAATTTGGGAGGCTAATCAAAAGTAAAAAGAGGCCCGAAGTATGCATCCCTAGAACAGAGAGTAGTATAGTCGAATGTTGATGTGTGTACCTTTTGGAGATCACATGAAAACATAGTTGCAAACATTTTTGAAAGGAATTTCCAAGGACAAAATTGAAGAATCAAATTGAGTTATCATGGTTTGAAGTCTGAATTCACTATGAGCATACCTCTTTGTAAGTAGCCCAAAGAAACATCCATGGTTAGCATCCTAGTTTGATGACAGAAGGTACCTCTGTTGAAAGGAAGATGATACATGTCAAATGAATAAAAGGATCGGATCTCTGTAAGGATGGATAGGTAAGAATGAGGTACATATATTTCTATGATCTATGTCCATTGTAGTGCATATAATGCTCAGATAATGATCTCTTAAAATATTGCAATGCACCATAAAAAGGGTTTGTAGATATATTTTAGAGATCATTCTTATATTAGCATTTAAATTCTTTCCTTGCTAGGTTTCTAAAATCAAGGAATTAAATAGAGAGCTTGCTAGCATTATTTTCTAGGGTTTACAGATAACAAAGTTTTGCACTTGTAGAAATTACAACTTTTAAAGAGTGGCAGACCTTGAAGACTTTGGAACTTAAAGCATATAGGTTTTGTAAACCCTAGCAAAGACTTGGTTTAGAAAACCCTAGGAGCAAAACACTACCTAATAATTTTCGTTGTAAGAAGTCATCATTCTTCATAATGACACAAATGACATCATGTTGACGAACAAGATTGGTGAAAAGGTTCAAAATTAAGAGGGAGCTAACCTTTCTTAAAAGATAAGTACTCTACATCTCCTTGATTACTATGACTACTGCTGTATTTGTACTTTTCCTTTTGTTCTTTCATATTCTTCTAATAAATCTTGTAGGTCAAGACAAGAAATATCTAAACTTGACTAGCAGGTGGAAGAGTTGGAAGAATGTAGCAAAGAACGAATATTTTGAAGAGGAATAAATTTTTTTGAAGTATGCATCAAAGAATTCAAACAAGGCTTAAGAAAGGAAGAAGTTCACCTACATTAGCTGGAAAGAGGGATCTCTGATTGGTTCGATTTAGGAACACATTAGCTGGGTTGATAGTGTTGATGTTTATAGAGATACTATTGATGTTTGGGAGCTGATATGATTTCTTGGAAGAGAATGAAGAAAAATTATGTTGAAATATGAAGAAAGAAGATGTGAAGACTTGTGCAATTAGCTGTGAATAATTTTGGTTTCTAAGGTGTTTGATGAACTGCTTGATAACATGTTGGATTCAAAGTTGCATGAAGATTGCTAGAGAACCAGGAAGGTCAAAGTGCTTTATGATTCAAGAGTTTGGTGTAGATAGGAGTCGTGAAGCTACAATGGATCTCCACGGAAGAATAGGTAGTCGATGCATTGATGAAGTTCCTTTTCAAAAATGAGTATTTTTTAGACAAGCTTAGGCTTGTGTTATTTCCTCCCTATTTGAGATGGTGTGAGTATCTCCTCCCTGGTTGAGAGGGAGTGAGGTTGGACATCGAATTTTCCATCTGTCATGTATTATGGCCAAGTATAATAGTCATAATCCTAGTAAATAACAATGGTAGGGAGAATAGTGGATTGGATAAGAATTTGGGATCGATATTCTTTGAATATTTGTACTATTACCAGGACTAATCATCGTAAGTCAGGTACATTGATCTACGATAAGAATAGTCCTGAGGACCAACATTTCATAGTGTCAAGTATTGTGATAGTGGATTATGAAATGGTCATGTGAGGACATACATGGTAAACACCCAGGTGGGGTGTGTGCCTTGAGAGGCGATGGTGTCCAAATTTATGCCTCCCAGCATTGTCCTTTGATTTAGTGGAGAGAGAGAGGGTATTTGCCTATGCCTTGATGTTTTGACAATGTTAGCCATGATGATGTAAATCATCATTGATGGTTATCAATAAAGATCATTTCTTCTTATTCTTTTTAGAGTTTGGTATTGGTGAGGCTACATCATGGTCATTTCCAAGAATAACACATGAATAGGGCAGGGAATTGAACCAGTGACTTAACATATAGGAGTGCCTTAACAGTGCACCCAATCACCCTCTATCCAAGACCACATGGACAATCTAGATCCTTTCTTATAGAAGTTTGCAACCTGAGAATATCCTGATAAGTCATTATGAATACCTCCCTAGTTAAGAGGGAGTGTTGAAATTGTAACTAGGTTCAGTCTTCATAATTATTGTACTTGGATTAATATGTATTTCATGTAAAAACAAAAAGAAAATTTATTATTATTATTATTATTTTCAAGCATGTTCTTCATCCTTTATTTTTTGTCAAAATAAAAAGTCAAAGGGCATGTTCTTCATGACCCTACAAAAAAAATGAATTTTTGAAAGTGTCATTTGTTCCTCCATGTTGCCAAGTCGTCCCTTTAGGATGAAAAGTCAACTTGTCCAAGAGTCGTGTCTCTTTGCACGTGGAAAGAACTATATATTGGCACCCATCCCTCATCATTTTGGCAACCATTCAAATCTCCTTTTGAAGAAGATATCTCGAGTATGTGTCATAGAATTTGAGGCATATAAGGCAAGATTTTTGTGGCATCTTCTCCTTGTGAAAATATGAATTGCATGAGGCCAAAAAAAAATTGTGGTGCAAGTTGCAAAAAGAGCATAGTATCTATGTGATGTGAATTGCAGGAAGAACATGGTATCTTTGTGATGCGAATTGTAGGAAGAGCATAATATTTTTGTGATGCGAGTTGAAGGAAGACATCAATATCTTTGTGGTACGAGCTATAGTAAATCCTTCATTCTTGTAAATTATAAGCTATTAATCTTTGTCAGATGAAGCATTCAAAGGACAGGAAAGAAGCAGATTGGTTATATATTTTGTGGATAGAACATGGAAAAGTTTGGAAGGTTGACTTGGCACTTGGAACCTTGGTTAGTTTGACTTGGATATATCTTCTTGATGAGGAATCTATAATGAATGGATTGATGGTATTTCCCCCTTGTGGGGTTTTTCCCTGGCTTGGAGCCTAATTTCTGGTGTTCTTTGTCTCTTTGTGATCTTTATGTTTTATGCATTTCTATAATTACTTGATGAAGAAGATAATATAAATAATAAGAAGCCAACATACATTCACAAGTAATTATCAAGTTAAGAGAAATCAATCATTATCTTGTAGCACTTGGTTTCTCAACAATACATTGTTGATCTCAATCCCTAGTTGTTCTTGTATCAGGGCTAATTGTAAGGGCCATCATCCCTGGTACGAGAACCCTATGTTTGTTGTATTAAAGTTTGTAATATAACGATTTTTGGGTCAAAAAATTTTCTTATGTACTACATTGATTCACTGATGTATATTTTTCATTGTGCAAAGGGTTTGTGTTGTGACATTTTAGTGTGTTTGTGATCATGTCTTAGACATAAACATGATTATAAAGTTCCAAGGAAAATTCAACATGGCATCAGAGCTACTTTCAAAGGACGAATTGAATCTGAGTTTGCACAATGTACAACTCAAGAAGGAGTTGGTTTCCTTGTTATTGATGGACTGGTAGAAATGGTGAAGTTGGTTACTAGTCTACAATATGAGTATAGGTTGGATGGGTAGTCCAACTATAGTCCTTATAAGGAAAGGATCAAGTTGTTCTTGTTGGTGAACAAGATTTTTTAGTTTAGAGACAAGGAGTTCAAGAAACCAACAAAACCAAAGGAGTCAGAACTATATGAAGAGTTGGATACGAAAGCGAATCTATCATCCTAGATGGTTTCAATTAAGATCACTTGAAACCTCATCTATCAAAGAAGAACATTGCCCATGAGATGTGGAAAGTTATTTAGGATTTGTTCCAGAATAAGAATGAGAACTTGTTGTTGATATTGAGAGATAAATTTAAGAACACCAAGATGTTGGATGGTTAAGGTGTGGCTCTATATCTGACAAAACTTTCTCAAGTGTGAGATGAGCTTCTTGCCATTAGTGAAGATGTTTTAGATTCTGAGCTGGTGAGAATTTCTTTGAAAGGGTTTACCAAGGAATGGAAGCCATTTATCAACGGGATTGTTGCTTGAGAAAAGCTTCTGAATTGGAACAGGTTATGGGATGACTTCATTTAGGAAGAACTACGGGATGAGTACCTCCATAAGAAGAAGAAGGCTTTTGATGATAATGTGGCTCTTGTAGGGAGGATGAAGGGTGTTGTCACTCACTCCTAAATGAGTTATCAGTTGCCATAGTGAAAAAGAGAAGTGAATTTTGAAGCCATTTCCCAAGACACAAAATCTCTCAAAGCTTAATAAAACCCTATTCATTGGATAGTTCTCGGAACAAGCTTTCCAACGATAGGTGGAAGTCCAAAAATGGACTCTTCGATCAGAAATTAGAGCAAATTGAAGTCTCCCTTTGAAAGCTAGAAAGCAATGAGGAAAAGACCAAGGGAAGGCTAATCGCAATCGAAGTTTCCTAAGAGAAGTGGTGGGGGAAAGTACAGAGCAAATTGTGATCAATGACCACTGATATCAATGATCTCAAATGTCATAGGTCACAGGTGCATCGCAAATCGCAAATCGACGATCAGTGCTTTCAAGGTTCAGGGTTATCGGCGATCAGCGGGTCTAGGGCATCTCAAATCAGCACATCGGCTTATCAGCAATCCCACAGTCTCGCACATCATAGGTCCCGCAATATCGAAGACCTCACAATATCAGCAAATTGGCGGGCTCAACGGATCATTCTTAAGGAATTGCGGGGGGAATAAGTCGATAGTGTTATAATAGCATGGGAGGGCCGATGCTGATTTACAAAGGAAATTGGTTGCAAAAGCAAAGGCAGGCGGGCATTTTCTCCCTTCTCTAGGGGGCCACGTGGCAGAATCCTATTGGTCCTAAGAATCCATGGGGAAACTGACGTCAGCATGATGTGGCGGTATGGAGGACATGTGGCATGTTGATCTGGCATTTTCAAGGGTCTTATGGGGACATATCCAGGTGACACATGTCACCACTCAGGAAGTTCCATGTGGCATAGATGACATCACCAATCCCATGGATCGGCAATCGCACAAGTCAAAGTTTCTCCTCCGCCGAAGTCCCTCCCATCTTGCAATATGCGATCGACCCTCCCGGATGCGATATTTTATGTGTAATACCTTATGAAAGTTCGTGTCTAGACAATCGGCTAGCACTATGAAAGGAGGTAAAGAGGCTCCCTCTCTCGTGTTGCGATTGCGATACCCCAAGTGGGCCCAATATCGTATACGGCGATCACAAGGGTCAAGAGGAGATATCAAAGGCAAGCATCAAAAATCACTGAAATGCGGGAATATATGTATAAAAGGGAAAAGGCCCCATGGACAAGAGCCTAAAGGTTCTAGCACCTTAGGAATAAGCATTAGGTCACTGCCCCTAATCATATGAGAAGGAATGCAAACAAGGGTTGAACCATACGGGGCCTAAAGGGGATCGAAACTCGCCTGCTTTAGAGTGTTTTTAAGTGTAAGAGGATGATGGCAAGAACCCCCGATTTAGCGATAAACAGTATTATGGGGCATCTTAGAGCTCCAATAGTGTTTTACAGGAAGGATGAGTCGGCAGTTGTGATTTGAGTCATTTATTTCCATTCCGCGTGTCACTCCCCATTCCTACAAAACAAGAATTAAAGTGGTTCAATAGAAAGAAATAGGGAAACCATCAAGAGAATGAGAAGTAATTTAGCAGAGACCTGATTGCAACCAAAGGCCATCCAAGAGGAGTGGAGTGGAGATATTTACAGGACTGTCATTTCAATTCATTTTTGAATTCCATTTTTCTATTTTTGATTGATTTTGGTATGTTTTTTAAGTTCCAAGAAAGGCATCTTTTTGTTGTAATAATGGGAGGCGACAGAGCCAGTGCACCGAGACAGCTATCCATGTTGGCAGCTAGAGTTTCTCTTGAGATATTTCGTAATTCTTCATTTCTCCCTCTCCTTATAAAAGGGAGGAAGAAACACTTAAAAAAGGTTCTGAATTCCATATTTACATCTTCCAGATTATAAATGAAATAGTGGTGATTTCAACCTTAGAGTATTACATTATGTTATTTCTCTGTTAAACTTTCATTATGTTCACATTTCCTCTCTGATTTCATACAATTTCAGCTGCCAGAAATATCTCATATGTTCTTACAGATTCATTTGTGTTGACTAGTTAATGCACATGCATGTATGTAATTCTGAGATTATATCTTTAAATTTGCCCTCCATGAATCATGGCATCCAATCCTCTTACATCCATGTGTATATATTTAACTTAGATAAGTATAGAATTATTGAGGTTTGAAGCTCTATGTGATGAGTTATTCTTCTCCCTCTCTTCCTTCATTACTCTACAAAAGCTAATTAAATTGTAAGTCCTCGAATTACTCGGTCTCCACTAGTTTTTACCTATATTCATGTGAGTTGTATATGTGAAAGGATACCAGAAATACATGGATTATATCCTTGGATGAAGGAACCAATCCATGTTTTTATTTGTATATTTGTAATTACTATGTGTATAAGATGTATATGATGTCTTTGGTTTCCTGAAGATCATATAAGACACATAAAGATAGATGTTACCAGGCAATGGTCTTGTAAGCAATCCAAGGTTGTCTCTGGAAGCGATAATATCTTTTGGTGTCATTTTCGGAGAATTTATTGAAGGATTTCTCCCCTGGGATACGACAAGTGGAGCACTCTTTGTGTAGGTGAGCAAAGATGTTTTTATTGCAGCCTCATCACCTTGGCGACTCCACAATTTTTATTATCATTTATCATCCTGGATTTTAAAAAGCCTCACACTCGCTCAAATACCTCTCAGCAGAAAAACCCTTATGTATCTAATCCAGAGAAATTAATTTCCAAGAGAGTCTAGAAGGAGAAAACTCCTACTACCTATACTATTGTATCATCATTCTTTGAATCTTCCTCATCCAACTCCCAACACATTGTTAGTCACAGCTCAGATTTGACTCCTAAGGTCCGTACATACCCTAGAGAAGATAATCTTGAGCATCGTGCCCCCAAAAAAGAGATCAAAGAGGAATAAATCTCAATAATGTCTCCTTCTATTTCATATCCTCCTCCTTCTAAAATTGAAAAAGGTAAATCTATCCTCTATGATAGCAATATCCCCTATACAGTCAGTCATATTGCTCTCAGTCTAGTCACTCCAACCACTGCAGTTTTGATCCAAGTTCCTCATGTAAATCTTAATCCTCCTCCATTAATCCAGATGGTTGTTCTGAGTTTCTTACTAAATAAATATGCCCCTCTTGATTTACCACAACTCTTAAGTGCTATGCCTCAGGACTACCTAAAGCTTTTGCCTAGGTTCAATGGGAAAGACAAAAATATTGCGCAGTCTACATTGAAATATTTTGTGACTTCGCTGAAAATATATATGTAGAACAACTGGATGTGGTCTTGAGACTCTTTGTGCAATCCCTTGATGGAGAAGCTAGAAAACGGTTTGAATACCTACTCAATGCATCTATCACCACCTGGGAAGAACTCGAAAACTCTTTCACAGAAAACTGGGGTGAACAGAGAGATCATGAATATATCTTCACCGATTTCAATGCTACAAGGAAGAATCCTAAAAATGATATATCAACATTCATAAAAATATTCAATAAGAAGTATAATAACCCACCCATTGACTTAAAGCCTCCTCAAGCTGCTTCTCGTGTAGTATTTGCGGGAGCCCTTGAGTCCTATTTTGGCTTTACCCTGAGGGAGAGGGAGTTTCATACTTTAGATCAACTCCAAGTGGACACTCTTCAGGTGGAAGCAAATTTCACCTTGGCATGGAAGTCAAGAGGAAAGCATAATCATCATGAGAAGAAAAGGGGGAAATAAGAAGCATCCTCCTCTGGTCAAGGTAAAGAAACACCAAATCTAAAGTGGGAAGAAATGGAGAAGCTCATTAAGAGTTTATCGCATAAAGTGGTGAAGCCTGAGATCGAGAACAAGAATCTTCCTAAACATAACATTCAAGGTAACAACCGAGGGTACAACCCACAGTACCAAAGACCACCATTGAAGGTACTGTAAAGGGAAAGAAAAGATCAACTCGATCAGATCCCTCCTCCTTTGTATCTAGAAGATGATCCAGATGAACAAACACCATATACAAATGAGACACAAGGAAGCATGTATTCCTCCTTCTCTGAAGAGGAACGGGAAAACATGGCTCACCATGAGATGTGTCTTGATAGAGCAGTAGTAGTAAATGAGGAGGTCATAGGGAATTATTGTAAACAATTTTCAGATTACATGCACGCACAGATACATCAAAAGTATGACTTAAGATCTTCAAAAAAGAGGTCAAGGGAAACTGAACAGAAAGAGGAAACTTCTCCCCAAAATATTCCCTCAGTATTAAATAAAGGAAAAGGGAAGTTGAACACTGATCCATGCAAAGTAAAATAATCCTTAAATAAGTAATGCAATAACTCTGAGGAATATACTAAAGAGAAGGCACTTGTTCTGATAAAAACTACTGGAAATAAATAAAAATAAGTAGAGTTGGGAGGCGTAGAAAAGGGCCAGCCTACATTCAATCTCTAGAAGGAACTCGAGAAGGTAAAGATCCTTGTTCCCCTAACTGAACTTCTAAAAGAGCCCACGTATAAAGTTCAGGTCTCTTAGTTCATGTTTCCATCCACTTTAGTACATACCCATGATTATTTAAACCTTCAAGAAGAGATACCAATGGTTGTTTTTAGGCCTCATGTTGAAGAACTTGATTCTTCCACTGCACCCTTCTATGTTACCCTAGTAATCCATGACCTCTTATTTCATAACTATATGTTGGACTCTGGATCCTCCCATAATCTCATGCCCTTGGCCATGATGGAACAACTCGGCTTGCATATCACTAGACCCTATAAGGACCAATACTCCTTTGATTCTAAGAGAGTCAAATGCTTGGGAATGATAAAATATCTGGTGGTAAACCTGGCCCAGACCCCTGTGAAGAGTGTAGTGATGGACATAGTGGTGGAAGATATTCCCCCTAGATTCGGCATGTTTCTATCTAGGTCTTGGGGTTCTAAGGTGGGGGCCTTTATAAAATTAGATCTAACTTATGCCACTATTCCCACTTTTGGAGGCAAAGAAAGGAGGTTGTACAAAGAGTCCATATTTGTAAAGACTCTGACCCCTCCTGAAGGTTCTAGAAATTCTCCTGTATACGGAAAAGAAAGTGACCTCTCCTGCCTAGTCTTAGAAGAAGATGAGACCATCTTAGAAGAAACGCGGGTACATATAACGATGTAGTAAGACGACCAGCACATAGATAAAAACAAAGTATGGAAATTATATTTTGATGGAGCTAATTCAAAAGAAGGAAATGGAGCAGGAGTATTGTTGGTAAGTCTAGAGGGCATCTTGATACCCCTCCCATTCAAGCTAGAGTTTGAGGCAACCAACAATGTGGCAGAGTATGAAGCATTGCTCCTTGGGAAAGTTCCACTTGAAAAATTATTTAACCATAATGATGTAGCCTCCAAAACAATGGCTTCGGAGATGGAAGAGCAAGTAGAATATTGCAATATCGGCCCAGAAGATGAACCCCAAATGGTCAAGCTATCAAAGGGAATCCCCTCACGATACAAACAGAGGTATTTAAATCTTTTCAAAATCTATAAGGATGTTTTTTCTTGGTCTTATGAGGATTTAAAAGCATTTGATACTAACGTCATACAGCATAAGATTCCTTTGAATATTGGAATAAAATCATGAAAATAGAAGCTCGGGCAGATAAATCCACTCCTACTCCCCTCTATTGAAAAAGAAGTGAGGAAACTTCTATAGGAAAAAAGCATAGTGCCTTTAAGGTACTAAGAGTGGGTGGCCAACCTAGTCCCAGTCCGAAAAAAGAATGGGGAAATAAGGTTATGTGTAGATTTTCATAACCTTAACAGGGCTTCTTTGAAATACAATTTCCCACTACCCAAGGTGGATTATATATTAAAGAAGGTGGTGGGATCAGTTATAATTTCCATGATGGATGGGTTCTCTGGTTACAACCAAATGGAACTCCACCCCAGTGATCAAAAGAGGACTACTTTCACCACCTCTTGGGGGACTTTCATGTATGCTCACATGCCCTTCAGCCTTGTGAAAGTAGGGGCCACTTTTCATAGAGATATGTATATAGATTTTGTAGGGGAGCAAGACAAGTTTGTAGTGGTATATTTGGATGATATCACAGTCTTCTCTAAGACCGATGAAGAACACATCCTCCACCTGAAGCTCACTTTTGAGAAATGTAGGAGGTATGGGTTGTCTTTAAATCTTGAGAAGTCTCAGTTTGCCTTGAGTGAGGGGAAGCTACTAGGAAACTTAGTGGCACAAGAAGGAGTGAAGATTGACCCTAAGCGAGTCGAATCTATTAGTCAAATTCCACTACCCAGAAATAAGAAAGAGGTCCAAGTCTTCTTGGGGAGAATAAATTTCTTGAGAATGTTCATACCCAACTATGCAGAAATAGTGAAGGGTATCACTGATATGCTAAAAAAAGGAGAATGAAGTCAAATGGAGCCCTAAATCTCGAGATTATTTTACCAGAATCAAAGAAGCGTTTTTTGGAGCACCAGTACTAGTCAGCCCTGACTTCTCTATAACTTTTTATATCTTTTCTTTTGCTTCTCTGCATACTATTGTTGCATTTCTACTATAGAAGAATAAATATGGTTATGAGCATGCCATCGCCTTGTTCGGCCAAGCCCTGAGGGAGGTTGAGCTGAAATATAACATCTTGGAGAAATAAGCATATACAGTAGTCAAAGCTCTGAAGGCATTTCAAGTGTATGTGCTAGAGTTGGAAATCACAGCAATTGTTGCAACGACTGCGGTCAAGTACATCCTTGTGCAAGGAGACAATGAAGGAAAAAGAGGTAGGTGGATAGCAACGACACAGGAACATGAGTTGGACATAAAGCCTACTAAGCTCATAAAGGGTCAGGGGTTGGCCAAGATTTTATCAGAATCTAACTGCTAAGCTTTGGGAATAAACCTTATAACAGAGGAAGGTATAACAGAAGTCCAGCAGAACAGGGTTAAAACATCAGAGTAAAATATATGTGATAAATATGAGGGGTCACCCTGGTACAAGAACATCATCCATTATCTCTTGTTCCTAAGGTGCCTACTAGGGATAGATAAATCTAAGTACGTGACTTTGAGATTACAAGATCAAAAGTATATCATATCCAATGGTCAACTCTACTGAAAGGACCCGGCGGGAATTTTTTTGTTATGCTTAGTGGAGGGAAAACCCCATAAAGTGATTGAAGAATTTCATGGGGGATTTTGTGGAGGTCACTACAACTGGAATACCACAAATCACAAAATCCTCAAAGTGGGATTCTACTGGCTTACACTGTTTGGAGATGCGCATTTACAAGTCAATTCTTGTTAGAAGTGCCAACTCTTTGCAGAGAGACAAAAAAATTCTCCTTTTCCCCTGATTCGAGTGCACGTGAACAAACCTTTTAGGCAGTGGGGACTAGACTTCATAGGATAGATAAACCCATCTTCCAGTGGCCAGCTTAAGTGGATATTAACGGCCATGGATTATTTCACCAAGTGGGTAGAAGCCATCCCAGCTAGAAACGCTATAGACTTTGTGGTAATTAAGCTCATGGAGGAGAACATATTATCGTGTTTTGGTTGCCCCATCAAAATCATCACTGACAATGCCCAGGTCTTCAAATCAAAAAACTTCAACAGCTTCTATCAAAAATTCAATAACATCTTAGGGAACTCCACTACTTACTATCCCCAAGGAAATGGTTTAGTTGAGTCCTCAAATAAAATTGTGGTGAGAGTGTTGAAGAAGACCATCACCGAAAATCAGAGGAATTGGGGCACCCAATTGAAGTTTTCACTCTAGGCCAGCCGAGTAACTCCTAAATGCTCCACTGGAAAATCACCTTTCGAGCTTGTGTATGGTAAGGCTGCAGTCTTCCCAATCCAATTAGCAATTCCAGTGGTGATGTTACTACAAGAAGCTGAGGAGGAGCCAAGTGCTTTGATGCGAAGGATAAACCAACTAGTTGAGCTCCATGAAAACAAGGAACGGGTGGGGAATAAATTGGAAAATTACCAGTAGAAGATCAAATCCCTGTTTGACAAAAAGGCGAAGGAGTGACCTCTTCAACCCGGAGATTTAGTTCTCCGATCGGATGTCCAACATGAAGAAAAGGCTAAGCATGGAAAATTTGATGCACTATGGTTCGGCCCTTTCAATATTTTAGAAGAAAAAGGAAATAATACTTACCTACTTGAAAATCTGGAAGGTGAATTGTTGGAGCTACCAGTAAATGTCCAATTCCTTAAACTTTATTTTCAGAATTAAAAGGTATTTTCATGCAGTCATTGTAAATACTAGTGTGTGTTGTAATTATCATATGAAATTTCCAGTTTTCTATTTAAAAGTTCCACTTTCACAAAATTGGCACTTGTTTAAGAAGACTCCATGCCCAATGGAAAGAAGGCTACTGGTCTGCAGGTTCTCGACACCTTTCCAGCAAGGCATTGTCCCCAATTGGAGCCAATGTTGTCACTCAATGCTAAATGATTTATCAATTACCTAGATTTCACAAGAGCAGTGAAGTTTGAAGCCACTTCCCAAGAAACTGGAGCTCCCAAAGCTTAGTCAAACCCTCTCTATTGGATAGTGCTCGGAACAAGATTTCCAACTATAGGTGGAAGTCCAAAAATGGACTCCTGGATCAGAAATTAGAGTAGATTGAAGCTACCCCTTGAAAGCTAGAAAGAAAAGAGGAAAAGGCTAAGGGAAGGCTAATCATAATTGCAATTTCCTAAGAGTAGCGGTAGGGAAAGGAAAGAGAAACTTGCAATCAGTGATCGCCAAATTCGATGATCGCAAACATCAGAGGTCCCAGGTGCATCACAAATCACAATCGGTGATTTCAAGGTTCAGGCTTATCAATGATTAGTAGGTGCAAGGGAATCGAAAATCGTCGCATCGGCGTATCGGCGATCCAGCAGTCCCGCGATCCCACAGTCCCACACATCAAAGGTCCTGCAATATCGGTGATCCCGCAATATCGAAGACCCCGTAACATTGGCAAATCGGAAATCGGCGGCCAACAGACCATTCTTAAGGAATTGCAGGGGCAATACGTCGATAGTGTTAAAATAGCAGGGGAGGGCCAATGTCGATTTACAAAGGAAATCAGTTGCAAAACCAGAGGTAGGCAGGCCTTTTCTCTCTCCTCCAGGGGGTCACGTGGAAGAATCCTATCAGTCCTAAGAATCCACAGGGTAGCTGACGTCAACATGACATAACGGTACAGAGGACATGTGGCATGTTGATCTAGAATTTTCATGGGTCCTATGGGGGCATATCTAGATGACATGTGTCACCACTTAGGAAGTGCCACATGGCATGAATGACATCACCAATCCCGCAGATTGGCGATCGCATAGGTCAAATTTTATCCTCCGCCGAAGTCCCTCCCAGATTGCGATTGCGATATGTGATCGACCCTCCCAGATCCAATATTTTATGTGTAATACCTTATGAAAGTTCACATCCGGACAATCGGCCAAAGCTATGAAAGGAGGTAAAGATGCTCCCTCTCCTGTGTTGCGATTTTGATACCCCAAGTGGGCCCAATATCGCATATCAGCGATCGCAAGGGCCAAGAGGAGATATCAAAGGCAAGCATCAAAAATTTCTGAAATGTAGGAATCTATGTATAAAAGGAAAAAGGCCCCCCAGACAAGAGTCTAAAGGCTCTAGCGCCTTAGGGATAAGCACCATGCCACTGCCCACAATCATATAAGAAGTAATGAAAATAGGGGTTGAACCATACAGGGCCTAAAGGGGATCGGAACTCACCTGTTTTACAGTGTTTTTAAGAGTAAGAGGTTGATGGCGAGAACCCCAAATTAAGCGATAAAGCGGTATTACGGGGCATCTCAGGGCTCTGATAGTTTTTTGTAGGGAGTCTAGAAGGGTGGATGAGTCATCAATTGTTATTTGAGTCTGTTATGGCCATTACGCATGTCACTCTCGATTTCTGCAAAACAATAATTAAAGTGATTTAGGCAAAAAGCGACCGGGAACCCACCGAGAGAATGAGGCATAATTTAGCAGAGACCCGGTTGCAACCATAGGCCAGAAAAGAGGAGTGGAGTGGAGATATTTACAGGACCACCATTTCAATTCATTTCCAAATTTTGTTTTTATGTTTTTATTGATTTCATTATGATGTTTTAGTTCCAAGAAAGGCATCTTTTTGTTGTAATAATGGGAGGTGACAAAGCCAGCGCGCTGAGACAGCTAGCCATGTTGGTAGCTAGAGGTTCTCTGGATATATTTTGTAATTTTTCATTTCTCCCTCTCCTTATAAAAGGGAGGAAGAAACACTTTACAAAGGTTCTGAATTTTTTGGAAAAATTGATGTAACTTCTGAAACTGTGTTAACTCCATATTTTCATCTTTCAGATTACAAATTAAATAGTGGCGATTCAAACCTTTGAATACTACAGTATGTTATTTCTCTATTAAAATTTCATTATTTTCACATTGCCTCTTTGATTTCATGCAATTGTAGCTGCCAAAAATATCTCATATGTTCTTACAAATTCATTTGTATTGACTAGTTAATGAACATGCATGTATATAATTCTGAGATTATATCTTTAAATTTGTGCTCCATGAATCATAGCATCTGATCCTCTTACATCCATATGTCTATCTTTAACTCATATAAGTATAGAATTCTTGAGATTTCAAGCTCTATGTGATGAGTTAGTCTTTTCCCTCTCTTCTTTTATTACTCTACAAAAGTTGATTAAACTGTAAGTCCTCGAATTACTCGGCCTCCACTAGTTTTTACCTATATTCCTATGAGTTGTATATGTGAAAGCATACCAGAAATACATGGCTTATATCCTTGGATGAAGGAACTAAATCATGTTTTTATTTGTATATTTGTACTTACGATGTGTATAATATGTATATGATGTCTCTGGTTTCCTAAAGATCATATAAGACACATAAAGATAGATGTTACCAGGTACTGGTCTTGTAAGCAATCCAAGGTTGTCTCTGGAAGCGACAACAAAGGGAAAAGCAAAGTACTTGATCAACTTGAAGTGTTATACATGTGGACAATATGGTCATTATTCGAGCAAGTGTCCATGGAAGAATAAGGGAGATAATGATAAAAAGGAAGGGGAAGGAAGTAGTTAGTGTTTCTACATCTTCTGAGTTGGATGACCTCTCAAGAAGGTTGGAAGATGAGGACATTTCTCTAGTTTCTAATTTCTCCGAGGGTACCACCGATGAGACTACATGATATGTGGAGAATGGACCATCGAAGCATATGACATGTTTGTGTGAATTTTTTGAAACTATAACTGAATTGGACTTGAAGTTGCACATGGAGGTTGGTGACAAGAGCCAAAAAGTTGTCAAAGGGTTAGGTGTTGTGTCATTCAGGCTGGATTTAGGTAGGCTACTACAAGTTCAAGATGTATTGTGGGTATCAGAGCTCAGATACAGTGTGTTGTATGTCTGAATGATCAAGGCAAAGGGGTTTGAGTTGATTTTTCAGGATGGGAAAGCGAAGCTCAAGCCCAAAGGATCTAACTTTGTTGGTGCTATAATTGGAGTTAGAGAGCATGGTATATATCGGCTAACGATCAAGCCTATAGATCAAGGGAAGAGTAAGGTTCTTGAGACTCGGAGGGAGTCAAGTTTGAGGGAGAGTATGTAGGTACGGAGGGAGAATCTGCAGCCCAAGAAGAGTGCATGATCAGCTGGGAGTAAGGGGACTTCTACAGTTGGAAAGGAAACATGGGATGGCATGAAGGCCTATCAGGAAATGAAGAAGTGGGAATATTTTGATGGTAGAGACATTATCAAGAAGATTCTGGTTTATTATTGTTGGAAACCTAATCTGCTAAGGGTTAGTGTGGACGATGAATAGTCTAAGGAAGTCCAAGAGACCTTGGAATACGAAACCAAAGGTCATATGAATGTACTATAAATGTATATCATTTGTTAATAATAGATAGAATCTCATGCTTATATTTCATATTTTGCTTTAACAATTATACAAGGTATGCCATAGTGGTGAACGCTAAAGATTGGACTAATTTCGTCGATGATGACAAGATACTTCTGAGTGGTGGAAGTACCCCCCTCACTAAGAGGGAGTCTACTTAATTTGTGTAGCTTGGTAGGTACTCCCACAATCCCTGGGGTATTGTGTTTGTGAGGAGTTGACCCCCAAAATTGGTTTGTGGGCAATGTACCCAGGTAATCGGTTTCGTACCCAAAGTTTTGGGTCCAAGATCAAGAGGAGAAAATGATGTTTTATTCATTGTTTGCAAGAGGGTGCCCTTGATAGAATAAGGGCGGCCTAAGGCTACAATGGAGTATCTTAATCAAATGGAAGAAATCTCTTTTCTAATGTTATTTGGGGTTTTGTAAGGAAAACTCAAGTCGGCTTGGGCTTATCTCATGCCCTTTCGACACTAATGGTCACCCTCATAGGGACTATAAGTAACAAAAAGATGAAGACCATTTGGGCATCGATACAAAAGTGCATTTCATCATAAGAAGACAAGCACAAGATTGCAGACTTCATAAGGAGCCAAACTTAAAAGAGGATGAGTTTAGTTGTTGTCTAGATGGTCGAGCTTGGTATGTTTGTTCGTGGCAAGTTCTGGGAACAAGTTTTGTTTGGTTGTGTTGTGCTAGTCCTTGTGACAACCGAGCTATAGTTCTGTGCAATAAAGGTGGGTCGATATCATTGTTTGTGGAAGAAGTCAAGGTTGAGTAAGGATCGAGTCCCCTCAAGAAATAGTATAGGTGTTGAATAGGTTTGTAAGGGAGGTTAACGCATTGTTTTGTGATTGTGTGACGAGTTGATTTGTGATTGAGGTAACCCTACTGTGGCACCGCAGAGATCTAGAAATAAGGCCAAAAATATCAGTCAAGAAAGTGACCAAGACCGAGGATCCTTGAGAGTTGAGCAGAATTCTTCAGGAAGTAAGTTGATTGTCTTGCGTTTGATGATTTGTTGTGTATGGATGGTTTTGTCCTAAATGGTTTGGACAACAGTTTATGTGCCCTAGTACATTCAATAAGGAGCATACTTGTCACTATTAATAGGGCAGTCTTGGAGCCCTAAGTACACTGAAATAAGTAGTGATTCATTGTTATGTGGGCTACATAGTAATCGCTATATCAGTGAACTATGTGAGGGTTGGTTTGATTCCCTAGTTAACTGAAGTCATTGATAAAAAGGTTGAATTGTGAAGACCCTAAGATCAGGGTTCTTAGGGCAACAGGAAGGTTGTTAAAGGGAAGAATCATGAGACTATGTTCAGTGACATTGGACTAGAAGTTCCATTGATATAGGCAAATTAGTCAGTTGAAGATGCAAGCATTCTGAAGTTGCAGAAGTAATTGTGAGCACCAGAAGAGTTGGCAAAGGACTTACTAGAAGTGTTAAAGGTATGTGGACTGAAAGGGTTGTAGAAATGCTACATTAGAAGGTAAGTCAAATATATCTTGTTCAATGGTATATTGGTGATCATACGTTGTTGATCTCAAGTCCTAGTTGTTCTTATATCAGGACCAATTGTAAGGGCCATGATCCCTAGTATGAGAACCTTATGTTTGTTGTATTAAAGTTTGTAAGATAACAAGTTTTGGGATGAAAAACTATTTTGTGTACTACATTGATTCATTGTTGTACATTTTCCATTGTGCAAAGTGCTTGTGTTGTGGCATTTTAGTGGGATTCTGATCATGTCTTAGACATAAACCTGATTCTAAAGCACTAAGGAAAATTCAAGAATAAGGGCTTTGTAAGTGACCTAACAGACAAGTATAAATATAGTAGCCAATGGAGATGTTAATGGACAATAAAGTTAAGGACAATATCTCTTAGGTGGAAGAAAGAACACAAAAAAAGGAGTCACAGGAGTGCGAGGACAGATGGTTTTGAAGGAATAAAAGAGGTTTCAACTTGAAGGGATATAATCCATAGCTAAGGATTAACTATTTGATGTATGTTAGTTGAATAGGGTTTGGTTTTGGAAGTTAAAGAAGGCCACAACCATAAGGAGGGAGTCACAGGCCTAGATAAGATACTTGTTGGCTAAAGGAGAAGTTGAAAGGAAGATATAGGAAGGTCAATATCTTGTAGTAACTGGGGCCACAAGAAGGGGCAAAAGGGCCACAAGCCGCAGGAGGGTTGCGGGTTGAAACAAGGAGGCCACAAACCTGGTGAGGGGTGGTAGAAAGATTGAAACAAGCCTCAAGGGAATTTTTGCAAGTTGATCAGAGTCTAAAATAGTTGGAGACAAAGGCTAAATGTCATAAAAGGAGTTGCTGAGATGGCCAAAGAGTTGTTGAGCTAGTTGTAACAGCCCTAGTGAAAACCCATGTAATAAAAGTTAATAAAGTCAAAAATAATCGCCACAGTTGATGGGACACTTAGTCCAAGCTGAATGTTGGTTAAGACATCCTATTAGGTGTTCATTTTATTGTTTATGGCTAATGAAATTTGCAAAGGCAATGGTTAATGCTTTGGAAAGGAAAAATGGTATTTTTGGCACATTTATTTATGAAAATAATGGAAATTAGGAGAAAATGGAGGTGAAAGGTCATAGGTTGCATGTGAGGAGGAAATTGAAGGAAAATAATGGAAAATGAAGAAAATATAGGCCTCAATCATAAAGCTTCTGAGGATCAGTTGCTAACCTTTTGTTGGTTGAGTTTTGGAGCTCTCTCATTATTCTCTCTCTCTTTATTTCACTCTTGGATACTTAGAGTTTTCTTGGAGAATTTTGGAATTAGAGCAAAAAAAGGCAAAGAAGGAAAGAGGAAGCAAAGATCAAGCAGGGAAAGGCAGGATCAAGCAGCTACAGTAGACTACATTACAGGTATCGACTTGCATGTGTGTTTTCCTTTCCAGATTTTACATGCATGGTATTGCATGTGGTTCTTTTGTTGTTGTGGCATGGATTTTCCAAGGTGTAACAGTGTGTTTAGCCTAGCCTTGTCATTTCTAGATAGCCATGGTGTGATGGAGTTCTCATGTTTTGGTTGAGCTGGATTGTCAGATGGATTCGAAGCTGAGTGGGGCGAATCTCCAAATGATAGAGCACATGGCCTAGTGGTCCCTGAACCAGACTGTGGATCACATTAAAGACACTAGTCTAGTGACCCTTGAGCTAGACTATGGGTTGTGATAAAGCCAGGATTGTGTTGCCTCAATGGGCTTAGGAATCCTTGTCAGTGAATGGAAAGATATATGGTAAAGCCAAGAGGTGATTTTCTCTTTATTGGGCCTAGTAATACCAGGTTTGGGATATGCGGTAAATCTTGGAGAGTGGGTCTTGGTTTAGGGCCTAGTGATCCGGATTTGGATTACGGTAAAGCCTAAGTGACTAGGAGACGGGAAAATTCCTCACCGTGTAGGTGGATAAATCTAGTGGAATCCATGCTTGTTTGGCCTGGTGATCGGATGGAGATCATGGTAAATCCTATTATAATGTGTTCATTGTGTTGGCATAGTGATATGGAATGGATTACAGTAAAGCCTGGTTTATATTGATGAGGGTGAGGTGCTTTAGCCTCAATATGCACTAGTTGGTTCTTTTGGTTTGAGTCCCACATTCATGCTTGGAATATGGAACAGGGGTGAATAGCTAAAGAGAGATTTGGCTCAGTCATTCTATGGTTGGGTGGAACGTGGTAGTCCCATCTCCGGTTGGTTTATTGCATTCCTTAATGATAAATTCACTCCCTTGATTTTCGTGTGTAAATGTACTGATGTATATGTTGATTTTATGGCTAATATGATTATGATATTTCTGTCCCTATTATTTTGGTTATATGTATGTTTTATGAGAGAAACTATGTATGGCTCTCAGCATGTTTTTACTTGTAAATGAATGGATAATGTATCTATGTCCTAATAGATGATAATGCAGCAAACGACATGAGGGAACAATGGTTCATAGCGATTCTCACATAAGTATGAGATCCCTACACTTAATTCTTTTGTTTACCCCTGTAGGTTACATGTTGATGACAGGTTTGACGAAATCCATGGCATGGCTAGTAGGGGTCTGATTAAAATCTTGTTCAACTTATTGCTTTTGTATCATTGTTTCCCTGTTCTTTTACTATTCTTGAGTTATCATTCCATTCTGGATAGTGACCTAGGCTATGGGCCTAAAAAAGTGGCTCAAATCTCAGGGTCTTTGGCATAGCACTGACAAATTTAGCCTATGGTCATTGGCAGGCAAGCCTATGAGAACGACTTTGGGTTTCTGGAGGCTCTCTTTCCTATAGCATCGGAGCGATTGAGGCCTAAGATGTTCAAAACATCAGTGGAACCCAGGGACAGGATGTCTGAGTGGCTGACATGTCTCCTGAGGGTTCTGTTGTTGATGTGGATAGGTTGGTTGATATGTTACATCATTTCCACTTCCTTAAGTTCACATAGGAGGTCAAATCCAATCATAGTAGCCTCTTTTCACATGTTTACCCGATTGGCATGTTTACTTGGGTAGATGTGGGAGGAGGGTTTTACAGAGTGGTATTAGAGCATGGTTCACCCCTCAAACTGGATGGGTGGTGTGTTTTATTCATGCATGCATGTCAGTTGCATGTGTGTCTCTTACACTTGCATTCCATGTGCTTGTTACATTTTCTTGATGATTGATTATGGTTGACGTAAGGTTGTTATGTAGAATTTGATGTTGATCTTGTGGAATGCATCGGCTTGAGTATATGACTGGTTACATATTTTTATATGTCACTTACATGTTGATTCTATGTCACCTACTTACATGCTTGTATGTTGGGCTACATTCTTGTAGGTTTGATTACATGTATCAGTCTTGTAGGTTGATTACAAGAATTTATCGTTTATGCTCGACTACATGCGTCTATGCGTATGTGTAGTTGATTTGGCATTGCTTATGCATGTTGATGGTTGCATGTGGAAATGTGTACAATGGAGTAATGGTTGTTGTCATGCATGAGGTCATAGCATGCATTTTTGATATGGCCTTGCATTGATGATTGGACCCTAGCTAGAATGATATTTATGTGTTGATGCACTTACTTGTTATATGCCTATATGTTGTTATGATTATGTTATACATGTATCATGTTGAATTGATGATCTTGTAGACGAGGTATCCTCCCCAAATTATACTAAGCTACGTTGATTTATTGTGATTTGGTTTATCTGACGTATTATGCATTGCAGGAAAGAGATAAAATGGCTAGCAAGGTCGTAGACTACATAGAATCTCCCTATGAATCAGATGGGCAGCGTGGTGTGCAACATTCTTCTGATTTGGTAGATACATTGAGAATCTTGAAGGAAGAGATAAGCAGTTGTAAGGTAGATAATGACCAGATCATACACGTACAAGAGAAATAAGAAGAGGCTAATGTTATACTTCTTGTCAGATTTGTAGCGACAAGGGCCACTTCAAATCAGCGATGGATATGAGGATAGAACTAATGGGGCATATGGCAGTACGTCTCCTAGTAGACACAAGTCGGATAGATCTGATATGGTGAGAGATGGAAGATTGTTGGACACTCCGGATAGAAGGGGTGAGGAGCACAAGTTCTATTCTAATTATGGTTCTGACAGACATCATGGTCCTCATCACTATCATCCTTACAGGAGGAGTGATAGGGGATACTTACCAGATGAGTTTAAGAAAGTGAAGCCACCTAATTTTTATGGAGATGTGAAGAAGCCAGAAGATGCATAGGCTTGAATACTTGGGATGAACAAATTATTTGAGTTGCATGAGTACACAGATAGCATGAACGCCAGAGTAGCAATCTTCAGCTTGAAAGGTAAAGCAAACATTTTGTGGGAAGATGTTAAGGGGGCCAGAGACACATTAGGGAAATTTTTAGGTCTAAAATGGGCCTCCTAAGAAAAATGTACAACCAAAATAAAATTTATAAGAAGCAATAGGGTTCAAGATGATGATGCCAACCATCGGAGATGATTCACCATTTTTGGAGTACAAAAGTAAAAAGATTAAAAAATAATAAAATAATAAAACTACTTTTTCAATTCGTATTTTCAACTTATCTCCCTGATGTTTCACTCAAATTTCAAGCAGTAGTACTCGTTGGATTCAAAATTTAATTCCTCATCCAACGACTACCCATGTTACATACTTTTGATGGATCCTACTACACAAAAAATGAGAAATACATGAAAAACGTGATTGCAATCATGTTTTTCATGTATTTCTCATTTTTTGTGTAGTAGGATCCATAAAAAGTATGTAACATGGGTACTCCTTGGATGAGGAATCAAATTCTTCGTCCACTACTTTTGATGGATCCCACTACACAAAAAATGAGAAATACATTAAAAAACGTGATTGCAATCACGTTTTTCATTTATTTCTCATTTTTTGTGTAGTAGGATCCATCAAAAGTATGTAACATGGGTACTCCTTGGATGAGGAATCAAATTCTTCGTCCACTAAGTGTTGTCACTCGAAATTTGAGTAAACCTATAGGGAGATAAGTTGAAAAATAGTTTTTTCTTTTTTCCCTCTAAAATTTGATGATGTAATCTAATATTATTTTATCATTTCCACTATTATTTTATAATTTCCTTAGGAGGCCCATTTTAGACCTCAAAATTCCCCTAATGTTAGGACAGATGACTTGAGTTGGCGGCAGTTCAAAAGGATTTTCAGGAAGAAGTACTTGTCAAAGAGGTACTACGACAGTAAGGCCAAATAATTCTATGAACCTAAGATGGGATCAATGATGAAGAGTACATGACCAAGTTTCTGGAGCTATTGAGGTATGTACCGTATCTTACTGATGAGAAGGCTATAGTTTAGTGATTTTTCAGTGGTTTGCCATTAGCATTTAGAGATCAGATTTAACATGATGAGACTCGGTCACTTGAAGAATTTATTGGCAAATTGAAGCATTGATATGAACAATCAAAGCGTAATAATGACTCTCAGCAAGGATGGAAGGGAAAAGACAAAGGTAAAGGTAAATGGTAGCCTAAGAGGACAAGGCATCAGCATGCAGATGAGAAAGAGAATGTGGCACCGCAAAAGAGATTTAATGCAGCTAGAGCAGGGACATGAGTTGCAGCAACAGCATAGAGGTGTTGGTACTTGTCATGCGGAAAGAGTTATTTTTGCGGACAAACCTAACCTCCCTAGGAGTCTAAGACTCTCTAGTGACAAACAAACCAAACAAGAGCAATCCTTCTCTAAACACACATTATTCTATGAGAGACCAAGTGTTTTCCGATCTTACCTTACAACGCTTGTTGTAGCAGTCCAGCCTTGCTGATCCAGATGAGCTCCTCCTTCACTTTAAGACCTGCATACACTAACAAAGCAAAAGATTACATAACACCTGAATATTCATCATAAAACAAAGCATATTCATCACATAGACCAAGGAGTACATGAAATAATTCATTAACAACAAATCATTGAGAAGAATGGACTTATTTGTATTAAGGAAACAAAAAGGGAACCATTACAACCTGAGCCTTGGTGTTGTGCAAGCTCCTCCCAGGGTCCAACAAGAGATTTCCTCTACTTTGACAAGCTCACCCACTCCAATATGGCAACAAGGAAGGATAGTGATCTCTCCTCACAAGTCAACAATGGAAGTCCTAATTCCAGCAGCATTTACCCTTTAGAATGTTCAGCTTTCAACCTCCCCTCCCTCTGGCCCAATGCTTGTATTTATAGTGTTCTAGAGGAAGTTATTCAGTTCCAACATCAATGGGATACTCCCTCTTTTGGATGGGGTAGCTCCTCTCTTGATGGGATAAGTTCCTCTATCATAGGGATGCATGAACCATCTGGAGGCGCTCAATACACATCAAACACTCTTCTAGAAGGCTCTAGAAGTTACCACAAGTAACTTTTTAAAGGTGAAACTTGCGCCTTTTGACCTTTACAGGGGTACGCACCCTAGCTTTAGTATACAGAGCGTATTACTACGCAGGTCTAATGTATATGGAGTGCGTACACGCAGGAAAGGTAGAGAGAATCTGCGTACCCAGAGATTAACATGTTTTTAAGTGACTTTCTCCTTTCTAGAGTTTGACATGAAGAGCAGAGGTATTAGGCTTGACAAGGAGGATAATATGACTATTGATGGAGTCATATTAACTACAGATAGTCATGGTGACAAATTTCAGTGTAACACATAGTTACTTATCTTAGAATGTGCATGAAAATTGAGTCTAGGACAAGGATTGTCCACCCAATCGTAGACAACTACATCCACTTTCACTTACAACTATCTCCCTCAAGCTAGATTCGAGATTTTGGGAGGAATGCTTGCTCCAAGGACTAACACACCAATCTGCCACTTATCTCAAGGCTCTAGAGGAATTCCTTCCTCACTCCCACCATCTAGAAACTTCTTACTTGGTTGACACTAGGAGTCCAGAGGTTCCCAAACTCATGCCCAGGTGCTTACACAGTGATTCACTCCCTTCTAGGACTTCCAAAATCACCTATGTTGTTTTCATGTTCACCATTGGTATTTGTTTTGGTCTTTCTAAAAGTGGTATGCACTACAGAGCATGTCATCTACCCAAGCTCGTTTTATGGATAGGATCCATATTTTTTTATTATTTCATTGATTTATTTTATTTATTTATTATTTTTATTTATTTTTATTTTTATTTATTTATTTATTTTATTTTTTTTTATCTCAACCCATAGCATATAGAAGACCCAAGCTATTACCGAGCCATATATATTCTATCCCAACCCGCAACCTCGAAGGACCGAAGCTATTATAGGGCTCCAAAGAGCTTTGTCTCAACCCACAACCTTGAGGGACCCAAGTTGTTACAGGGCTCTAGGGACCTTATCTCAACCCAAAAAATTCGGGGACCCCAAGCTATTACAGGGATCCAAAGGCTATAAACTCAACCCATAGCATCCAAGGATAAAGGGCCATTCCCTTAATCCTCTCTTCTCTCTGACGTTGCTTGCCTTCCTGCCTCTGGAGAACGCCTGTTATGCTTACACCTTTTTTTGTCCACCTTCTCTCCCTCTCGACATTTTTCCTCTTTCTATTTTGTTTCTTCCTCCATTTCCCTTTACTGATGTGTCCTTCTGGCTCATGGTGCATCGTTCTTCTTAACCTCTTGTTCTTCCTTTATTGTCCTTATCTCTAAAGCGATATGGGCCAACATACCTCTTTTATTCTCAATTAATTTCAAGGGCTCTTTCTTTCAATTTATGCACCAACCAATATTTAATGGTCATCCTGCATTTCAGGCTTCTTTCATGCACCACAAAACCTTACGGACCAAACAACAACTTCCTCCATAGCTATGGAATTTTTGTCCCCTAACTCAATCCCCATGTTGAATTAAAATTTTCATACACTATTTACAATGTGGTTACGATGCCATTGTATGAGAAATTTGGGTGGGGTTGTAACAATCTCCTCCCCCTTGAGGTAACATCATCCTCAGTGTTCAATTTCCCATGTAAAATCATAAAATCAAAATTCAATACATATTGTTTTGTGGAGCTTTATACATACAACTCTATACAGTATTTACAAATTTACATACTAGTTTTAACCATCAAACAAGAAAAGACAATTGACTTTCATGGAATCAACCATTTCCCACATGTCCTCCTCTAGCCCAAAGTGCTTCCACTACAACTTGACTTTCTTCATAGCTCGTTTTCATGGCATTAGACTCCTATAGTCCAGAAGACACATTAGCTCTGGTTGGAACTCTCTGTATCATTCCTCCTATAGCATCGACCAATCAATCACATGATTAGAATCTTGTACATACTTCTTAAGTAAGGAAATATGAAAAACACCATGAACTCTAACTTAGGGAGGTAAGGCTACCATATATGATATTAATCCTATCCTTTCAAGTGTTTTAAATGACCCACAATATCGTGGTGCTAGTTTGGTACATGTCCTTGCCATTAGGGAACTTCTTTTGGGATTGGTCGTCAAATAAATGTGCTCCCCGACTTGGAATTCCTTCTCCATCCTATGCTTATCTGCATAGATCTTCTGCCTATCTTGTACCACCTTCAGGTTTTGTCTTATGACCTAAATGTGTTGTTCCATATCCATAAGCATATCAGGTCCTACATGAATTCTATTAACTAGATCACTCCAACTGATAGGAATATTGTATTTGCTACCATATAGTGCTTCAAAAGGGCTCATCCTTATGGATTATTGGTGTCCATTTTTTGTACGCAAATACCATGAGTGGAAGATACTCTTCCCATTTTCTGGATTAATGCATCACATCCATCCTTAACATTTTCTCAATGATATGATTGATCCTCTCTATTTTCCCGCCTGTCTATAGATGATAGGTGGTGTTGAATGCTAATTATGTCCCCAAGCTTGTGAATAACTCCTTCCAAAGCCTGGAAGTAAATTTAGCATCTATGTTGGACACGATATTTTTTTGGATGCCATGTAGCTTCATGATCTCTCTTATGAAAATTTGTGCTATTTCACTAGGAGAATGGGTCGATTTGACCACCACAAAATCAGCTACCTTGATAAGCTTGTCCACCACTACCATTATTGTGTAATTCTTCTTCTATTTTTTGGGTAGTCTCCTGATGAAATCCATGGATATTACCTCCCACCTCAATTTTGGGATAGGGATAAGTTGTAGTAATCCTGTAGGATTCCTGCACTCGGCTTTTACCTACTAGAATTCCATGCATTTTTCCATGAATCTTGCTACTTCCTTCTTTAAGTTTGCCAGTGGTAGCATCTTTTAATGGTCGTAAAGTTCTTTTGACATCTCGGGTGTCCTAAGTATTTCTTAGTGTGAAATTCCCTCATTATAAGACCTTTTATCCCATCACTTTTTGGCATATAAATTATGCCTTTCAATAAGACTAAGTCATCCTCGGTGAGGTGATATTTTCCATCCTCACCACCTCATAGAACTTCTTCTTTACTTGTAGGAATGTTTCATCCTGTTGTTCAACATTTTTGATATTTTCACCCAAATTTGTTACATATGATCTTACAATTACTAAATTGTTCACTTTGATCCTCCAGCTCAAGGCATCAACAACCTTGTTTTTCTTTCCATTTATAACATTTATCTCAAATTCAAATTCACTGAGTGTGGCCAACCATATGGCTTGCCTAGAATTCAAATTTGGGTGTTCAAATAAGTATTTGAGCCCACTATGATATGTCATGAGCATGAATTATTGACCAATGAGGTAGTGCCTCCACATTTTCAAAGC